>JASDQU010681866.1:34523-46607 GCA_032191745.1 Picea mariana
TGGCTACCAATAAAATACACTGTAGATCCATGTCAAATAACTATATAAAGTGTAGCCGCAAACAATACACAGCAGAGCTACATCTCGAAATAAAAAAATATATACATATAGAGTATCCATCTTCTAGAAGCTGATACGGCCTGATGGCTGGAGATGAGATCTTCAGAGCTCGAGCAACAACTTCAAAATATTTAAAACTCAAGGTAGGAGTGTAATATGAGTGTACGACATCACTACCCAGAGGTCTTCGACGACTCGTCGATCATGGACTAGATAATCTTGATGATCGGACTGAAGGCTTCATTGATTTCGAACAAGGACTTGATTGGACATTCAGGATGGCTGGGTATGAGGGCAAGAGACAAATTGTAGAGGGGCCGACTCAGGCTTGGTAGAAACTTCCCTTGGACAACAACACGACAAATGATGAGACTTAGGTAGCATGGAATTAATCATAAGTTTACGAAGCATGAGGCAACACAAACTCTCCATATGTTTGGAAGAATAACCAAACGGACGAGGACACAACTCTATGTAGCGAGAACAACTTCCTAAGGTCGTATTACATTCCATAGCTTGACAAACAAATGGATATATGTGCTTTATCGAAGGGCAACTCATTATGCTGCCAATAAAGAAAATACTTTTCCCTTCCTCTTTTTGGGGTATATTTGATTTTTTTGTCTTTTTCAATAATTTTTGGAAAAAGAATAAAGGAATGTTACGTTACAATGGAGGAATGAGTGTTACAAACATACAAGTTCAAGGTGCAAGGAAAAGACTAATGTTTAGAATAATGATACTCAGGAAAAATCCTCCGGGGGCCAAGGGTGTTAAGACACAAAAGAAAACTGCTACAAGGCTGGCGTATAAGGTATGAAAACGTGGTTAACAAAACACACAATGGTAACGTCCTTCGATGTAAGTTTAATGAGCCCAAAGAAGGTAAGCTCGGTGGTTTTTCATATTTAGAGAGTCTGAAAAAACATAAAAGGAGACTCCATTGGGGTACCTTTTTCGAAGATAGTCTAGTCGGTTCGAAAAAGGGGTAAACTAGCACCGACAAGACGTCTATTCAAAACCATTTTAACAAGTGTGATAAGGACAAGATCGCTCGACCATTTTTTCATTTTTAAGGAGTCTGAAAAAATCTTAACTACGGACTCCGTCAGGAATGTTCTTCTGGACCAGTTTAACGAGTGTGAAAGAATAAGGTCACTCGACAATCTTTTCAATTTTAGGGAGTCTGAAAAGAGCTTAACTATGGATTCCGTGGGGGTTCCTTTTTCGTAAGTTTAGTCCCTCAGGCCCGAAAAAGGGATAAAATTATACCTGAGAGTACTCTTATAAAGAAATGAAGTTCCATAGAGTATACCTTTGTTCGTACAGTTGACCGTTCGGACCGAAAAAGGGGCAAACTACCGCTGGACAGATGTGACTTCAAATTTCATTTTAATGAGCGTGAAAGGCCACAAGATCGCTCGACAATATTTTCATGTTTAGACGGTATGAAAAGGGATTAAAAGAAGACCTGTTATATCTTTTGGGAGTCCTGAGAGTGAGGTCAAGAGAGAAAAGGAATCATGCAAATGAGGCTCAAACTCGTAATCAGGAAAAACTACAAGGACTCCCGAGCCTACAGTGATTAAAGATAGCATAGATACCATAATGCAACCAGGATCTACCTAGGGCATCCATGTTCCGGTAAGATATACCACCAAGTCGTGACACTTCTAAAGTAGCTATGATGGTTCTATGTCACAACCTGATGGGGTCGATCCTATGGCAAAGGAAATAGACAACGAGATACAAAAGTCAAGGTAGAAACCTAACCTATATGCTGAAGTTGATCCTTGGAAAAAAAAAATTCACGAACCGTCGAAAATTACCCAAAACTCCAAAAAATTGTCCCAATACCCGATCATATCCCTCCTATGCAAATCATGAATCACTCTAAATGGTTTTTGGTATAAAGAAAATGATAAGGGAGGCCAAAATGTGACAAAAAGAGGCCAAAAAGTCTATAAATAGAAGTTGGCAGCTCATTATCACCATTGCTGATTTGGAAATTGACTGTGGAGCCAAAAGACCCCCTTTGATAAAAGTGGTGATTCTAGGAGCTATAGTGGACGAAATGAACTTCTGTCTGGACCAAGTAAGTACAAACTCTCTTAAATTGCATTTTAAGTCTTTATTTTTGCATTGGGTTTCATTTTTTAGGGGGGCATCGACCTTTAAAAGGTCGGCCCTAGGTCCACGTGGGATGTCTCAGGACAGGCCACATGTACATTCAGGTAGAGAAAACTATGCACGCGTGTACACGCGACTGTCACTATTACAGCCCACGTGGACCCCCTTATTGAATGAAAAAGGCTTAAAAAGCAAGGGTTAACCCTCCTGAACCTTGGTGTTTTGCAGGATGTATGTCCACTAGAGAGAAAGAGAGCATGAAGAGGTTAGTGAGTTGGTCGGGGAAGACCCCAATGCTGTGGCTACTTTGATTCAATGTGGGTTACTCAAGTTTTTCCTATTTCCTTTGATGCGGGCACAACCTAGGCTACTGAATGCCTTGGTTGACTACTAGCATCTGGATGCAGAGGCATTCATGTTAGAGGGGCAATCACTAGTGCCCACGACTGAGGACATTTACTTTTTGATTGGCCTCTCCAGGAGAGGGGAACCAGTCAATTTCTGGACTTTTCCTTCGGGGCTGCATAACATAGCAGAATTGATAGGTCTATACTGTGCAACTGATATATACCGCTCGAGCTCGCAGGTGCCTATAAGTAAGATCACTGACTTATCGCTATAGGCGATAGTGTTTCTTATTGGGCGAATCACTGGTTCTGCGACTCTACATCAAGCGTCCCGTGCACAGAAGAATTGTGCAGTCTAGTGCTTAAATGCACAATTTTTTTATTGGAGTACTACATTGCTTGAGTGTATGAAGAGGCAATTGACAGATTTCCATTTGTGGACACAGAGGAAATTTGGGTTCGGGACCATTCTGTGCTCGTTCTTTTTTGAGAGAGTTCTGAGTTTTAATCCTCGAGTAGTGGTACGAGGACATCAAGCCTCTCTTCTTGCTTTGTGTAGATGGGTAATATTATTGTTGCGACAGGGTGGCAGAAGGACCAATGAGTCCTTCGACGATGACTTCTTCACATGGTTGTCGTGACAAATCGAGAGACCCTGGGACACCAGTACCTCCTGGTGAGGAGCGAGGGGAGATGGGTAAGTCTCCACCTTTGTAGTTTTTTGTTTTGTTAAACACATGTAATTTGTTTTTGTTGTTTTTGTTATATATATCATTTTTTTTGTTATACCAGAGTATTTGACGGATATGTGTTCATTGTGTGCAGATGTGGGACCAGTGCGACCCGCTGACTATGCGAGGAACAAGCATCATCCTCGGCCAGGGGCCGCACCTGTCGCCATAGGGGGACCAACAATAGCATAAGATCTTCCAGTCGGGGAGGCTGAGAGGGTATTGAGACGAGTCGAGCAGAACTTTACTGCGCTCACTCGCACGGTCCCGATGGCAGAGTTTGAAGACCTGCCACCATCTATGCAGCCTCATGTAGTGGGGGCACCACAGACATGGGTCTGGTTGTTTCAGTGTTTAGCCAATGCCCTGGATCAGTATAACAGGGCCCAGAGGCCCTAAATTTAGCTAGGCATTTTTACGTGCCATAAGCACTACTTGTATACATTTTTTGAGGGCATAAGCCCTGTGACTCGTTATCGGTCATATTTTTGAGGCGCTTGCGTCCATCTATGTACTCTGGTTACTTTATGATATTATATATGGTTTTTTTTTGTCTTTTGTGTCTTATGGATCAAGTGTGCAAAAAATGTATTTACATGTTTATGTGAATGTTCTTTCATATGTGTGCAAGATGCCAATCTAAAATTTGACTAGAGTACTTGTAACTTGGTTTAATCTCCTAGGAACATGAAAATATGTAATATAATCAAAGTTTCATTCTAAGAGACGTACCCTAAGGAATCGTCGGTGTAAAGTTGGATCATGAACTCGGTATACTCTATTTAACTGAGACACAACCAGTTGAGCGTTGAGATAGACCCAGAGATGAGAGATACCCAATGACAAAGCGTCACGAAGCAACTCAATAACTGCACTATACTCGGTGACATTATTTGTGGTGTCACCTAAGCATATACCTCCGAAAGATAATAACTGGCCTTGAGGCATAAAGATTACCCAAGTTATGGAGCCAAGCCTCTGAGTGTGTCGACTAGCACCGTCTGTATACCCAATGAACACCTCAGAATCACTTGACATCTACCATAGTGACAAAAGATAACATCAACGACACGTCCATAACACTAAAAGAAACTAAAAAGTAATAGTACAAAGACTATACATATGTTACAAAAAGTTACCCATAGTGACCTGCCTATGAGTAATACTTCTTGAGGTAGAGCCCATTTCTAGGCTCCACCAAAGCATTCCCTTCAAAGTCAAATAGACAATAAGCACCCTTTTTTAAAACCTATTTTATGATGAAAGGTCCGAACCACATGGGTTTGAATTTTCCTGCCCCCAGGGGGTCCTTATCTTGGTCATAGACCAGGACAAGGTCACCTTCAGAGAAAATCCGAGGATGAACGAACCTATCATACTGACACTTGAACTTATGTTTGTGAGCCTCGTTGGATAGGGCTGCATCATGACGCTACTCATTGAGCTGTTCAAGGTATACTAACCATTCTTCAAGTGGAGAAGTGTCTGGCAATAACTGTACTGCCAACTTTAGAGATGAGATCTGACATTCGATAGGCAAGACTGCCTCCAGCCTGTAAATGAGTTGGAAAGGTGAGAAACCGGTTGCAATCTTAACAAATGTTCAGTAAGCCCATAATGCCGAGTATAACATCAAATGCCAATTTGACTTGGCTGAGTTGATCGTTCATTGTAGAATGATCTTAAGAGTTTTGTTCACAACTTCCACCTGACCATTTGCTTGGGGGTAGTAGGGTGATGAATGTTCCTGCCATAACCCAAGATTTGATGTTAAGTCGGTCATTATCTGGTTCTGAAAGTGACTGCCATGGTCAGTGAAAATCTCCCTTGGGATGCCAAACCTTGCTATTATCTGATTGAATAAAAAGAGAGTTGCAGTCTCTCCATCATCTTTAAACGTTGGCATAGCCTCAACCCACTTTGCTAAGTAGTCTACAACTATGATGATATAGCGGTGCCCCCTTAATGAAGGAGGGTTGCATGTAGTGTAATCAATCCCCCACTTGGTGAAGGGACCAACTTTGATGACAGGAAACATGGGAGTGGGATGTGCCCTCATCTTCCGAGAGAATATTTGGCATGGGTGGCACTTCTTGACTGATTCGATACAATCTTTGATAAGTGTCGGCCATAAGTAACCTACTCGTAGAATCTTTTGGGCTGTTTCCAACCCAGAAAAATGACTGCCACAAGCTCTGGTATGGAAATCATTAAGTACGATAACTGCTTCTTCGTGAGTAAGACATCGACGTAGGATGCAGTCTACACCTCTCCGATACAATGTATCATCGAGTATGAGATAATTATTAGCCTGATGGCGTATGCATCGGCGCTCATCATGAGAAGCAGTGGTGGGGCACTTCAAAGTCTGGAGATAGATAAGGATATCTCCATACCAAGGATCCAAAGAGGTGATTAAAAACATATCTCCTCTGATAGGCGACTCTTTGGGCACAAGATCACCCAATTCAACGGGAAGTTCCGAAATAAGTTCTGCGAAGACCAGTGACTTTTTGGATTTCCTTGAAACGAAATCTAATTCAAACTCCTAGAGGATGACTATCCATCTACTGATCTTTCCGCCTATTACCCGTCGTGTCAACATGTACTGAAATGGATTCATGACAGCAATGATGGTGGTCTTACGAAACAGAACATAATGACGAAACCGTTGAACAGCATGGACTACTGCCAACGCAAGTTTTTCGATATGAGAATAATTAAGTTCTGGTCCTATGAGGCCTCAGCTCAGGTAATAGATGACATATTCCGAGAACAAGTCATCTTCCTAAACTAAGACTATGCCAATGGTTGACTCTGTTGTGGCCAGATATAATAAGAAATCCTTGTTATAGTTAGGTGGTCGGAGCAGAGGGGTGGTTGTGAGTGCATGTTTCAATGCGGTGAAAGAGTGTTAAGTGGCATTGTCCCAATAAAAGGGAACATCTTTTTTAAGTAAGCACATAAATCTCTTGGTGATCTTAGTGTAGTTAGCGATAAAGCGTCTTAGAAAATTTGCCTTGCCCTGGAGACTCTGAAGTTGAAGGATTGTGCGTGGGGGGGGGGCAACTGAATTATTGCCTCAACCTTGAGAGGATTGACCATGATCCCTGTTGTTGACACTATGAAACCTAACAATCGTTCTGATGTTACGCAAAAGCTACACTTGTTTGGGTTCAAGCGAATCCAGAAGTAGCGACAACGCTCAAACATAAGTCGGAGGTGTGTGGGATGATCTCTTCTCTTGCGAGATCGATATGCTAAATCATATAAATAGGCCTTGACTATATGCTTGAGGTCATGGAAAGAAAAAGACGTGGCCCCCTAAAAGGTGGCTCCAGCATTTTTTAGACCAAAAGGCATCTTACGATACGCGAATGTACCCCATGGACAGATGCATGTCATTTTGTGTTGGTCTTCGGGTTTGATTTGTATTTGGTTATATCCTGAAAAATCGTCCATGAAAGAAAAGGCCTCGCAACCTGCACATTCATCAATTATCTAGTCGATGAATGGTGTAGGAAAATTATCTTTGGAACAGGCCTTGTTCAAATCACGGAAGTATGTACATACATGAATTGTGCCTTGTTTTTTATTGACCGACATAGGGTTTGACACCCATTGGGTCAAATGGATATGATAGATAAAACCAGATTTTAGCAGTTTCTCAACTTCAACCTTAATGGCTGCTACTTTCTCGGGGTTAACTGGATGAAGCTTCTACCGGATAGGCTTGGCATCTAGATACGTTGTGATTTCATGTTCAACTATTTTTGGATCGATGCTGGGCATTTTCTCATAAGACCAGGCAAAAATGTCGCGGAATTCTTTAAAAAGATCCGTGTAGATTTGAATCTCTCTAGGGGAGCAGTCAACTCCGACGAAAACATTCTCCACGATGCCAGGGTTTCAGGAGATATTGATCGATAGGGTTTTAGTGATAGTTGCCATATTACCCTCAGCATAAACCTCATGTGTAGCTAAGGGATTAATGGGACAAGACCTATCTCCCGTCATAGTCAAGGTGAATTCTCCAGCTTCGATTCTGCTTAACGCTGGGAGGTAGTATGATATGTGATGAAGATCTTCCCAGGGTTTGTCCGGAATAGTCATTGCCTCAATTGTAGCTTCATTAGTGGGCAAGACTAAGTCTAATGAATCGGTGTGAGCAAGAGAACCCTGAGCCCAGATAGGCTCCTGAAGTGGATTGAAATCTTGTGCGGGAGTTGGATCCGTATTGGCTGAAGCTTGCTGGACTAAAGAGTACGCTACTTTAGCTGTGGACAAGGGCATGGACATGCCTAAGTACCCTGTCCCATCCATCATGGCCGATGGGGAAGGGAGTATCCACGGATCGTCGAAGTAAGTCATGAAAAACAACGAAACTTGAAAAATCTCAACCTTATGGTGATTGGATATAAACTTGATATCACCTTGAGGGGGCGAGTAATCGAAGGTACCCATCAAATATGGGCACAAACCAACCCCTATGTTGACTACACCTGGTTGAGGATTATCGATCATCGGGACCGTGGATGCCCCCAATGAAGGGTTAAGTCTGGAGAAAGACAATTGATCGATGGTCACTATCCGGCCCTCATGTGGAAACAACAAGACCTGGAAAACTGTAGCAACCACATCTTGCATGTCATAATTCCAACTCCTTCCTAACAAGAGGTTATAGTCGAGGGGAGCATCGACTACCTCTACCTCAACACACACGGTCTTTCCTCCTAACTGCACGGGGAAAGAGGGAATGATACCATGTGGTCGGAATGAACGACCATCGAAAGTAGTGAGGAGAGTAGGTGACGAAGACAAAACGGGCTGGCCAACGACCTTCCAACATGCCAACGACATAATGCATGTCGAGGCACCCTCATCAACCACCGTGCGGAATATATTCCGAGTAAAATTTTTCGTGGGATAAGCCACTACTATCTGAAATGCTACGTGGTAAGGCAGACAAGGTTTTAAGTCAGTTGTATCCAACATGATTGTACTCGGATTACAAGTCTTGGTAGATCCTAAAGCAGTTAACAAGGCTTTCCTCTGGTAAGGGAAGCTTTGGAGGACCTCCAAAGCGGACATCGCACAAGGGGTTTGTGATAAATCTTCCACCATAGAGTAGTTCTAGGCGACAGTTCTGGGCGGCCCTTGTGTTTGGGTTATGAGAAGATTTTTTGAAAGCACCTTTGGGAATGTGTGTCATTGTTTCACTCAATGTCTTCTCAATCTGTAGAGAAAGAGATGGGATTTCAACTTCTTTACCCTTCTTAGAAGTGCCTGGTTTACTATAGTCATGCGCTCTAGTCGATATAAATGAATCACTCTTCACCATATATACATTCGCGGATGCGAGGTTGTTCGACGGTGGGGAGAGTCCTTGGCTACTCCCTTCTGTGCTTGTAGAGGCCTATGTTAGATTTTTCCCATGTTGGAATGGATTGGTTAACACAGACGGCTGTTGATGTGTCACAAATTTTTGGGCCTCTACAAGCTGGGGACAAAGGTGGGTCAGGTGGTCTTTCGCGCACATGTTGCATGGATACCTCACCTTTCGTTTCTCAGTATTTCCCCAGCTAACATTATCGGTGGTTTTCTTATCCCCCTTACCCTTCTTTCATTGTTTTTTCTTTCCTTCAGACTATTGGGTGGCCTTTGGATTAGTCGATTGCACAATGTGTACATCCAACGTTTTGGTAGGGGGAGCAACCAAAGCAGTAGTTTGGCTGGCCTTTGTGTGTTGTATAGACAATTGTTGCAACTGAGTCGTTAGTTGCTCAACGGGCTTTGTTTGTGCTGAACCGACAATACCATCGGCATGTGTTCCAGCTCTTTGTCTGGTTTTATCAAGTATTGAGCATGGTGCATATGGAAAGATCTCGTATAATAAACCAGACTGAGAATAAATTAGCTCAAGTTGTTGAGCTTTCATGATGGCGTCTTCTTCGAAAAATACTCCCGATGTCGCGATGTCTTTGGACAACTGTGGGACCAAAGACTTAAGAAACCACTTGAGCAGGAATGTTGGTGGGACTAGTACCTTAATTAAACTCTTTCTGTGTCTCCATTCTCGAATGTGAGCAAAGATATGGTCTGCTTTAGTTTGTGAGAAATTGGCCAGCAATTCGGTGCCAGCGTCGTATCTCACAGGCAACTGGAAATGGTTTAGGAAATCCATCACTAGTTCACTGAAGGAAGAGTATCTTGAGTGGTCGAGCTCAATGTACCATTTCACAACACTCCCAATGAGAGTACGTTGAAACAATCACAACTGTACGGAGTCGTGTTTCAACGAGTTAGATGAGCACCAAAGATGGAAGGTAGTCACATGATCTCCTTGATCTTCATTAGGCTTGGCTTTGAACTTTGGGATGTCCGAAGGAAACTTCGTCGGCATAGGAGGCTAACGCAGATTGTGACAGATAGGGTATTCAACAACCTTGTCAAGTCTGGAAAATGCAAAGTTTCCAGGAAGGGTAGTTTGGGTTGTTGGTGATAACCTGGGAAAAAGGGGCCTAGAGTTTGATTGGCACCAGGTTGCCAGGAAAAGTTCGGCTGCTGGCTCGGATTATGGTAGAAACCATGGACATGGCTAGCATATGGATTTTGCGTGTGAGGAGACATCATCGATGGATTTCTGAAATAGGACATAGATGGTTGGGCATGCATTACATTCAAAGGACTTTGGGAAGGATTTCTCCATGTCGGTCCCATGGGGATAGGCATAGTGCTTTGTTTGGGGTTCCATTGATTATGAAAATAATTACCCTAGATTGGCATTCCTAACAAGGGAACTAATACCTACCAAGAATTCCAAGGCCCTGCTACGAAAGAAGTTCCTGGGTGTGCCCCCTGTGCAGGAATAGTACCCTGCATAGGAATAGGTTGTCCGAAACCAGGGTTGCCCCCAGTTGGGAAAGTAGCCGACAAGAAGTTATTGTTACCAAATGCACCAAACAAAGAAAATGGCATCAAACCTACCAACATATTATGTGAAGGTGGTCCTTGACTCCCCGCTCCAAGTAAACTATGGTGTGCAGGTTGCCCGACGGTTTGTTGATGCGAGCCACCGAGTGAAGGCGACGAAGGAGGTATATGACCTCCCCCATAAGGGAAAGCGTTAAAAGGTGAAGGAGTTCCCCCCATGTGTCCTTACAGAGGAGCATTAGAGATCCCTGCCCCCAGACCTGAAGTCTGTGAAGTGGAGTAGGAAAGTACAACACTTGTACCTAAACTAGGCATCCCGTATGAGAACGAAGGGCCTGTCGCACTTGGTGTGGAAGGGGTTGTGGCTGCCACCAGAGACGAGATCGGACCACTGTGCGATATAGAGGTGGTCGAGATCATGGTGGATCAGACTGGTGATGGTGGGTTAGGAGGTGGAAACTCTCTTGTGGTGACAACCGTAGTGGGAATTGAAGAATTCCCAGAAGGAGTAACAACATTTGTTTCCATTGCTGCATGCGACACTGTCTAGCACTCATAAGGATGAATCAGTATGATGGTGGGTGCCAAAAGATCAGTGGTGGAGGTTTCAACCAGACCAAAAGCTTGCACTCCAAGGTCTAAAATGGTCAATTCCTCTGGATGTTGGTCGGGCACAATTTCTTGTGACCCGGTCGCTTCAAAAGACCCTTGTTGGTCTATCTTTCACCTTAGTGGTGGTGGGGGTGGATCCAGTGTAACCGATGGCAGGTCAAGAAGCCTTCGTGACCGATGGAGCTCATGATCCTCCACTGTGTGAGAAGATCAAAGACACACTAAGGTAGTCTAAACGTTGAAAAACAACACACACTAAAAAAAGTCCTTAGAAGATAAGACAGACAAACACTAAATTAATTGGAAGAACAGTTACAACAACCAACACTAGAGCAACTTACCGGTGCAAGTGCAACTTAAAAATGGAAGCACCCTCTGGGTATACTCTGCAAAGTGTGGCCCGATGTCTGTCCTAGGTACCATGGTATACCCCCGCAGTCACCTGTGTATGTCCCTAAAAAGATAGGCAACTAGGTTTCCAGTGCGTGAATAGTCACCAGGCGGGTACAGTCAAAAGTTGGGTAGACCACAATGAGCAGGTTATCGAGCCCGAAACCTTTCAAGGGTATCAAAAGCCAGTGGTCCAAAAGACAACTAAGGACCTCGAACGGATTTGAGACCCACAAAGCCCCATGGCAAATGCAATCTACATAATCCCAAAACAAGCCCTCTATATGTGTTCTCCACTATGATTGGTCCAACTTTGGAGGGGTTATCTCCGCTACCTTTCTGTACACGACCTTGTGTTTATCCCCTGTGTTAGAGGGGGGTCCCAGATAAATTTCACGATACTGGACTTGGACACTCCCTAACTGTTGTTGGGGAAAAACACCCTACGGACTAGCAAATAGAGTTCAGACTTTGCATGCAGATATGACCGAATAGAAATTACTTTCTACCTTCATCCCTAGATTTAAATCCCCTTTTCTTAGTAAATGCATGGAAAGATCAACCGACCTTGTTACCGGAATTTGATGTCGATCCTCCGTTGTGCTTGATTACTTGTTCGCAATACTCCTTCCAAATCTGACCTGCATTCAAGACGAGCAACAACTATACATGCATACTACTTATATACTAACGGGTTAGAAATCAAAACATATACTGATCAAACTATAAACAGTTCATGAATTGGGACGGGAAAAGCATTTTCTTTATTACTTAGAATGAGTCAACTTACAAAAGTTGAGATCGGCCACCGCTCCTTGAACCTGATCCTGGGCTCCTCTTCTTCTGTCCTCCAACTGCTTTGCTTTGAATCTCCTTTGGCA
>JASDQU010681867.1:0-23041 GCA_032191745.1 Picea mariana
CAAAGTTCTTCAAATGTGAGATACTCCTTTCTTGTGTTCATGCTTGTGGCAAATGCATCCCATGTCTTGGGAAGGTTGTTGAGTACTATATTTACTAGTTCCTTGAAATGATTTATTCAATAGCTTGTAGTTGATCTCTTAACTGGGAGATTCTCACAAAGTATGATGTTATGCTTTCATCATCATTCATTTTCATGTCACAAAGCTCATTCTTCGGACTCATTACTTGTCCAATGTTTCTGACCGAGAAGAGATTAGTTAGGGCATCATACATCTTCTTAGATGAGTCAAGATGAGAGATGTAGGGTATTCAAGTGGTCTTTTACAGAGTCCACTATGATACTCATGGCATTGATGTCATTGTCCTTGAACTTCTCCATCACTGCAACGTTCTGAGATTCCTTCTCTTTTCCTTTTTCAAACTGTGGTTCCACGATCTTTCCTTTCACGATATCCAACACTTTATTCTTGGCAAGGATTAGGTCAATCCTTGTCTTAGGATATCCCATAACCTGTTAGAAATAATAGGTGTGCTCGTTTAACCTTAGACAATATAGCAATATTGTCACCCAACCATAGACCGAAGCCACCCCCGAGCACCTTAACCTTGACAGAGAGATTCATTCTAAAAGCAAACCCTAGATCCAAAATCCAATCAAGGTAGCGTACAACTCTCCAGAGCTAGCATACCAAGCAGAAAGTGCAAACCATAACCAAGAGAAAGTCCAAGCCTATAACCGAAAATACTACTTGTAGTAGTTGCAGCTACAACTACTCTCCAAACTTGTGCACTTACTAAATTTATGTAGTTGTGAGCTGTGTGTCCAAATGAGCTCTAATATCCTATATTTATACTGTTCTTCCTTAGCAGTCTGGGCCGACTTCTCTTTCTGGAAGCTAAAAACTTAATATTAATTATTTTCTTTAGCTGACTTGTCTTCTAGGGTTACGTCCAATGCTTTAGGGTTTCTTCTTGCTTCCCAGAATGTTCTATTCTTGTCAGGGTTACATGTGGAGGTTTAATACATCCCGCAACTACCATAATATCAACAGACCCAAGATAGGGATCCCTCCTTCAAGATGTGGAATCTTACCATCAAATTCATGATGTCTTTACACGAGTAAATCTGTCCAGGTGATCAAGCTGCTCTCAACAGTTTCGTTGTTCTTGGAGGGTTCAAGAAAGATCACATCTCTTGAAAGGATGAATTTCTTATTTGTTTCATCGTAAAGACGATACCCCTTGGTGGTATTTGAGTACCCCAAGAAGATGCACTTATGACTCCTTGCATCAAGCTTGCTTCTTTGCTCCTTAGGAATCAAGGCATGGCAAGTGGAACTAAAGACCCTGAGATACCTCACCAAAGGAATGTGACCATACCACATTTCATAAGGAGACTTATTTTTTATAGCATGAGATGGACACTTGTTTTTGACATAAAGTGCACATGGAATTGCATTAGTCCAAAACATCAATTTAACATTCTTGAAAAACATCTAGGAATGAACCATATTTAGAAGTGTCGTGTTCATTCGTTCAGCTACATCGTTTTATTGAGGATTGTATGGAACTATTGCTTGATGTTTGATCCCATGTTGGTGAAGGTAACTTTCAAATTCATTAAGATGTATATTCTCTTCCATTATCAGGTGTGAAGAGAGCAAATACGAGACTGAGCTTCATTTTGAATCCGTACATGAAAATTTTAAATGTTTCAAAAGCTTGTGATTTATCTTTCAGCAAGTACACCCAACATATTCTGGTGTAATCATCAATAAAGGACATTATATATTTATTTCCATTTGCAAAAGGAACGGGCATAGGGCCGCACAAATCAGAATGAATCAGTGCAAGTTTTCTACATGCTCTGAAAGTAGAATCATTGAATGGTTGTTTTTTCTATGTTTTCCAAGGATACAAGCATCACATTGTTTCAGTTTTCTAGGAATAGTAGGCAAACCAGAAACACCATTCTTTCTCAATAAACGAAGACTGACATAATTAATATGACCAAATCTAGCATGCCACAAAAAACTAGATGGCATTATACCTTCATCGTGACTCGAGAGGTATGTAGCATTGTGTGTATGGGCAGATGTCTCATTCAGCGTCATCAGTCTTCCATCTTCCATTCCGATCATAACAAGCATGTTATTAGAATCCTTTCGTATTTCAACTTTGCAATCGATCATCTGAACAGAGTAGCCTTGTTGTCTAATGTGCACAAGGGATAGCAAGCTTGAGTCTGGGAATCCACGCAACTTGAGTCTAATGGTGCCCATTCCCAAGGGTTTGACCCTATACTTGTCTGTAAAATACACTATGCCATCTCCATTGTCATTGAAGTCTTCAAAAAAGTCTCTTGGGAATGTGATATGAGAGGTTACGTAACACAAATCTTATGTTACTTCTATATTGCAGTGAGCAACAATGTAATGGGCATATTCAAGTGGATTACCTTTTGTTGGTTCTGAAGGTTTACCTTTGTCTTCTTTCTTATTATGTTTGTCTTCTTTGATCTTATCCCATGGAACTCTACAGTCGTCTGCTTCATGTGTCCCATTCTTTTTGCAACGGGTACAATGAAGATTTTGGATCTATCACCTTGGTTATGTCTTCCCCCCTACCTCTGAACCTCTTTCTTCCACGTCCATGTCCTCTTCTGTTGCTTTTTGCTCTGGAAGAATAATGTGGTTTACTCTTGTCTTTCTGAGCAAGGTAAACAGTCTCGCCAGATAGAGGAGTTGACTTCTTTCCAAAGGCTTTCTGACGATCTGCAACTTTCTTAACCAATTTTTGAAATGTCATGGATTTCATTTGATCACTTGCTTGCAACGATTCAAGGTAGTGAGAATATGTAGGGTAGAGGGCCTTAATGAAGGTCGTGAGAGGGAAATCAATCTTCACTCTGGTGGCTTCAATGTCATGCATTATGGCTGTGATTTCTGAAGCAAAAGCTATAGGGTCATCATTCTTCAACTCTATGTTGAAAAGCTTCAACATTAGTTGTATGAGTTCAAGCTCAGAATGTGTGTCATACAATTCATTCAATCTCTTCACGACGCCATAGGAATCACTAATGGAATCAATATGACGACTCACCTCCTCACTTACTGTCACAGAGATCACTGTATATGCCTTCCGGTTTTTGTCTTCCCATATTTCACATACTTTGTTTGTGGTCAGGACTGGTTTTCTACTACGTTTGCTACTCTTCGTCATTAATTATAAGGCTTCTTATTCTTATGTTGCTTCTTCTTCAGTGATTTTGTTGTCCTGGGGGATTACTACCACTTCGAAAATCCCTTTCCGTAGGTCATCGAAGGTCAGTGTGCTCTTGATCTTCTTGTACCATTCTCTATAATTCTCCTTGTCGATAAGCACCACGCCAACAATGGATATGAGAGAATGCATTGTCTTCTTCTGTCTTCACACACAAGTTGGTAAATGAAAATACAATGAAGTTGCACCATGAAGTTATCTTGCTATTGCACCAAGGATACAATGTGGTTGTATCAACAATACAAAGTTGATGCTTATGCAAAGAAACCTTCTCATCTCTACCCTAGAAGAAATAAATCTCAACAAAGCTCAAGTAATAAAAATGCTTGGACGCAACTTGTGATATGCAATGGGTTCAAGAGCAATCTCGTTAGTGAAAACCTCCTCGATTCACACCAAGGCAGCCACAAGTCGCACCACAGGTGGAGTCAAGGCACCCACAGGTCGAGGCCACAATCTCCGCACTTCTAGGTGTTGGCACGAGCTGACAGGCTACCATCCAGTCATAGCATGTAGCGATTTCATTATTCTGAAACCAGCAGTCAATCAGCGATGCCACACTTCAACAAATAAAATTATGGAGCAACAATATCTCTACACACAATCTCAACCCTAAACCCGATTGTGAGAACATTGGTGAGCAAAAGAGATACCAATGGTGATCCGATCAAGAATCTACGTGAAGGATGTGACAGGTCGACCAATTTATGCATGGAGTCTAGACTAGGGTTTATGTGCAAACGTTAGGTGAGGTCGAGGTATTTCTTAGGTCGAGATCTATCTAATCGAGTGATAAGCACTAGACCGAATATGTATCTCATGTCGAGGGAGGCATGCCCTATGTGGCAACGTGAGGCATAAAGCATAGAGAAAGAGTGTACTATGAACAAATTAGGGTTCACGTGAGTATTGTCTAGTCACGCAAAGAACACATGCCCGAGTGCAGTGAGGGAGAGAGAAACCCTAGTGCATACAATCTACAGGAATCGTTCAGACTGCAACAGAGTGACAAAGAGACAAGAGACAAGAGCAAGTGGGATGGCAAAAGGACAAGTGTTTCTTTCTACGAAAATGAAATGCCCAAGGCTGAGTTAATCATGGGGTTAGGTCAAGCTTTGATACCACTATCAGGCCAGGACTGGGCGGGAATTGTAACTCCATGGGATGATTATTCCATTAGCATGAAGCTCAATAAATATACAAAAAAGATGCAATTGTTGTTCTTCTCCAACGTATGACTCTTCCTATCACCTGGGACGCTTCATATGTACATTATTGTTACAAGTAACACAACCACAAAGGATTGTGTGTCCAACACAATATAGTCGGACCCATTCCAAACATGGACTTCTTTCCATCTCTCATTAAAATAGTGTCATGAACAAATAATCATTGCATGACTTCAAATTTTCACAAATGTTAACTCATGTTGATATGCCAATATACAAAGCATCAACCACTGAAATGAAGGTTTCAGGGATAACGAGCATCCCTATCTGAATTCTCTAGTTTGGAAAGGTGTCGTGCAAATGCCAATGATTAGGCTTAATGCATTTATTGTTTCTACAAATTCTTTGAACCACAAATAGTTATGACATTGGATTTGTTGGATAGCTAGCAACCCCAAAATGAAATCCTACTCACCCATGTCAAATTTCAAAAACATAACCCAATAGCTTCTTACTTGCATTGAGTGGGGTAACTCCACCACCATTATGATGTTGTCCAAGATTTCGCTCCCTTTCACTCCCTTTCTTAAAAGGAAACTGATTTTGTGAGATCATTTCCTCCATGGATAGTGCCAATATGTTCACTGATACCTTTGTTATTATATTCTAACCCATAAAACCAAGAGAAATCAACCTCGAGTTGGTAATCCTTTTATAGAGATATTCCCTTTGGAAACTAAATCTAGAATCATGGAATTGATTGTTGGGATGTATTCTTCCTGTCAATTGCATCTCCTTGATTACTTCTCTCAGTAAGGAAAGTGCCTTGCCAAACCAATTTTATACAGAACTAGAAAACTGTATGATCATGAAACTTTTTCTGCAACCATTACTTTTATGGCTTTTCAGTTTCTTCTTAGGTAAGGGTAATATACCCAACACTCGTATACAAGAAAGAAACATAAAGGTTAAGCCATTCTCTTGTCCACCCTTCCAGCAGAGTTATTCTAGAATGGGAGATTAGCTACATGGCACCTTTATACTGCCTCTTTGAAAAGAATAAATATCCTAATAATAATTTGTTGGGTAGGCCTTTCTTATCTCCTAGTTACCACATAAATCAATGTTCTTCACTCTTAGGCAGGCCATGAAATATTGGATTCTTTTGCCTTTGACATATGCTTGAATACACTTGGTGATTTTATATGTTGGCTTCCTAACTGATTATAGAGCTTTTCCTACACTTATCATTTGTATTGAGGTGAGAAAGGTACATCTATGCCATCAGTTGGCGCTTAACCAATGATCAAAACTGTGAATTGACTCTAGACCTCTTTTCAATACAAATATAGCTTACATATTTGACCTAAGAGTACAAACTTGACATACCATACACTTTTGACCCATATACCATATTTTCAATACATGATCTTTTGACCTATATAAACCTGCATGATGTATCAACCCAAATTCCATTTTGAATGATCCAACACAAAATCAGACTTGCCTTAACTTGGGCTGCCTTATAAGCTTCATAATTGCAAAATAATTCCAACAAAGAGCAAACTCAAGACATCTACATATAAATCACTACAATTTGTATAATGTGACAATTTATCAAATAAAAGAACCCAGATTATAGTCCCGAGGGTTAGCTCTAGCGGTCATGAGCAAGATGTGAGAACTCTCCCCCAAAGTTGAGGAGGCCATGGGTTCAACTCTCTTGATCCCCCTGGGGGGAGAGGTGCTTGGAACTTAGGCACCAGCGGTTTATCCTGGTTACCACTCATCGACAGCGATGAAGTCTCCAGGAGTTTCCCATGCTTGGTTATAAGGGGAATTTAAAAATTAAAGATTAAATTTAACAAAAAGAAAAAGAGTCTGTTTAGAATAGCAGATTTTGCTTTACAACAAAAACTCATGAGGAGATCTGAGGAGATTTTATAGTCGTAGAAACATTCCAAGATGCCACAAGTTATGCGTATCAGGAACACAAAATCAAAAGAACTTCAACAAAAGAAACAATCCCCTTGCATTAGATAACTTCCAACCAAAAACAATATCTAGGATTTATTTTGTTATGTACCGAATACAGAAATGGCAGAGGAAGGTAAGCACAATTCTCTCTAACAATATGACATTATAAGAAAATCAAGATAGACTTCACGACCATGGCATGATTTTAAAACATTGAATGTTAGGTTTAAGGTCTAAAACCATGACCAGAGCTATTTCAATAGAAAAACAAACTCTTATTGTTCAAAACAGCAATTTACCAGCACATCTCTTCCTCAATTCCTAAGTAGTTGCATTAAAATTGATTAGTTTGGTCGAAACTAAATAAACATAACCTATGTTTAATAGTTATACAAAAAGAAAGTGCCATTGAAATATCTCCACTCTGTTCCGCACTCAGAAAATCCGGTTAGGCTTTCCCATGGTAGTCTTCAAATATAAGCACCTTACCTGCACCAACACATGACAAGATATTTAACAAATTTTATAAACCTATTTCTCAAATCATTCAAGCACAAGTAATTGTAATGGAAACAACTACATTTAATATACCTAAAAGCAGAGAAGAGGCCATTCATAAATCGTAAAAATAACTTTTTATAAAACGATTTTCCAGAAACTTACATTCTGCCAGTTCTTCTTCAGTAGTGATACAAGGAAGTTAACACTCAATTGCACATTCTGAAAAATTTGTTTTTCTTCCATTCCACAGTTTCCCACAGCAACCCCCATACATAGTACCTTTTTTAATTGGAATTTGACAGTTGCTTTGGTTTCATTAACTTTCCCCTCCAGGGACTCTTGGTGAGATACAAGGGTAGGAAATTTGCCAGCCTTGTTGAGACCAGGCCCAAGAAGTCGAGGTATCTGTTTGATGATTGCTTCTGAAGCAAGAAAGGCATGATATTTCTTTGCAAGCTTCTTAACTAATTTCTTGTTTTTGTTCATTTTCTTGAGTCCTTCAACATCCATATAATCCAAGCCTAATTTTTCAGCCTGCAATGTTGTTCATATCACTATCCAAGAGTAAGTAAACCGACAGCCTGCAACCTCGCAATATCCATTTTCAAGTTACAAGATCAAAGCATAACATTCCGACAACTTAAGAGATGCAAAAAAATATTCCTTGCAGTAAGACTTGATTAAACCTGTAAATTCTACTCAGTTCCAAAAATCATGCTGTGCAACATTACATTATACAGAAAATTCCAATGATGATCATACCTCTTCCACATGCTGGGCATCTCCAAGCATGCAAACCTTCATCTTGGGGCGAGGAATGTGAGGCAACTTCACAGAGCCACTGAACCGCTTGTCCTTTTGAGGATCATAATTCTTAAGGCCAATCTGTAACTCAATCGTCTCCGTGAATTTACGTTGTTTCTCCTTACTATCTGCCATGACCTGGGAGATGGCCTCCCTCAACACATCACTCTGAAGCTTACTGCATCGATAGGCAAATAATATAGATCAATCCATCAACAACATAGAAATACCAGATATTCATAGTTAAATTTGAACTAAACATTTTCCTGCAAAATGCAAAGAAAGCACCTACAAGGCTGTCTATGGTTGTAAGAACATTGTTTTCTTGAGAAACCATCTTTTCTGAGGAAAAACATTAGTAAAATCAAAAGAATAGCCACAAAGACTGAAAACCATATAAGGTAATGAGATCAGCAACAATTGGTGTCAGCTCAACGAGGTGTATACTGGAGGCTTTATCTTTGGACACGATCAACAAAAGCTTAAAGAAGAGATAAAGTCAGGAGAGAAAATATAAGGAGGTCAGAAGGAGACTATCCATGACAAGAGTTATAACATTTTCTAGTGATACTATATTTTACGAGGGGTCACTTTGATAAAGTCAAAAGGTAACCAGCACTTTAGATTGAAAACAGTAAGGTAATGAGTTCAGCAAGAATTGGTGTCAAGTGAAGGACTTGAACAAGATAGTCACAACTGACAAGAATAATAGGCACAGTACACAATCTTCAAAAGCTTTCTTTAAGGGAGGCCTTAGCTTCACACACAGGCATTAAAATCTTAACCAAGATATCAACTCAGAGATGTAGTATATACAATCTTTGAGTAAGTTGAAGAGAGCTTCATTACATCCATCCACAGTTGAGCGAGACAGTCACTTTTTATTGCTAATATTAATAAATTAAACAGAGGCTAATGCTTCTGCCAGTATTAGTGCCAATGCCAATTCCAATAACTGAGTTTTGTGGAAACTGAAGAAATATTAAAACTATCTTATCTAAAAAATGTAGACCTGAAATCACAAAACCATACAAGCCGAGCTGATCTCACAGACAAAACGGTAAGGGCTAAAGTAAAGCTGTTTCAGGTTGTGCTCATGTGGGTAGAGTTTAGCCCCAAATTTAAAATAGATAATCAGATGCTACAAAACTAACTCTACTCCTTAACACCAATTTCCATGGCAAACTTGCAAGGACAAATCTATTGGGACCATGCAAAAATGGTAAGTATGCAGGTCTGCATTGGCAAATCTCGATCATGGGCATCTTGCATTGTAGTTGTTCTGCCCTTCCACTGCTTTTCACAGGTAATTATTGAGAGAATGATATTTACACCTCTGTATGCTGTATAATAAAAATTTGCTCTTACGATTTATGCTTGTCATCGTAGGTAATTTTCCCACAAAAACTGCTTGCCAGCTATCCAAATTAGAGTTCTTCTCCATACTCTCTGTTTTCAAATTCTTGTCCAGAGTGATGAAGCATGAGGAGAGCTTGATCATCATATGAAGTTAATAGTAAGTACAGCTAGCCCCTTTCAGGTGTTTGCATTCCTCTAATTTTACAAGAAAAAGAGTATAGGGCTGAAGCTCCAGCTTAGGGAGAGGAAAGGTTTCCAAAGTATATGATTTGAATTATCGCAGCTTTGGGATGGTTAGTGCTTGCATTTTGACTTGAATAGAGACTTAATCACCTAGTGGAGTTAATAGTCAATGCAGCTAGCCCTCTCTCAGGTAATTGAACTTCTGTATTTTTACAAGAAAAAAGGCAGGACCTAGAGATCCAGCTTAGGAAGGTTTACAAGTGTATGATTGATTTTTATGGGATGATTAACACTACATCTTATAGCGTGAAAATATAGAAAGTATGAGCATCGATACCAATTTGTCAAATTATTCACAGTTTAAGCTAATTAAACTAAGAGAATGTCAAATTTGAGAGGAAATAGGAAGCCCCTTTCCATGTTGAGTACTGTTCATATTACATGAACTTTGATATTATGTCTTACTAATAATACCATTGGTTAAAGATAGCCACAGATGGAGAAGAGAATTATACAAGTTCCACTATGTTGGAGCCTCAAAAAGTAATCAAGGGAAAGCAGAGGCAACAGAACTCAACTTAGAAAAAAAAAAGAATATTTGTTCCTATTGTAAAGTTCTGGGACACACGATAAATAATCAAGGAGTCACAGGACTAATAGAAGACCTAAAACTATGTTGAGGGAAAGGAACAAAAGATACATGTGACGAAACTCAATGTTGGCAATCAACCTTGTTAGTGAATTATGGAAAACCCTGACCTCAACATCAAAGACATGGTAGAAACCATGAGGAACTTGATTGGCATCTAATGGAGGACTTTGATGACCAACCTGTTGATAATGAAGTTGATGTTACTAACAATGCTCGATGTCATTTATCTTATTGGCTCAATTCACATAAATCATGGCAACCCCAAAATTTCATTGGCTACCAAAGCATAAATCCAACAACCAGATACTATTGAGTTGGACGGGAAAATTTGGAAGCACAAGATGACTGTCTTAATGACTTGACTTGGCAAAGGCCAAACAAATACAGATATATGTTGACAAGAGCTAACCATTTACCATCATTACTACCCCGAGAAATCTCACAATCTTGTGCTATGGTGAGCTCAAATGCCAACAATTAATAATTCCATTGATTATGTAGATTTCCACAGCTAGTCATGATGCTGGAGAATTTTCCTGGATATAAGCTGTGTATGAGGTTACATCCAGAAAAATTCTCCAGCAATTCCATTGATTTCTATATATAACCAATTGGTGCTGCCAGTGTGGTTTTTGGCATAAAGTGCATGAAGCAGTTAGAAACATATGCTCTCGAGTCTCAACAACATCAAACATTTCTATCCCATCAAAGAAAAATGGCAATGTCCATCAACTTTATGGTATTATTCGACTCCCTCAAAAATTCTCTTTTGAGAAAATGCACAAACTTCAAGGGCCACACCAACTTCATTGCAACCTTGTTTGCCATTGATGGTTTTCAAACTAACTCCATCTCTTCTAACAACCAGCATAAATCCATATTAACCCCGAATCTATTGTGCACCAAGAGGGATCAAAAAAACCAGAGAAACTCTCACCACTTACAAAATCTACAGTTAAGATGGATCTATGCTATAATATTTTTTATGTTATGGTAATTAATTAAGAGAAATAAAAGGGCAACTCTTTCTTTTTCTGAAATTAGATCCCGGACTCGATCTTTTGTTCATTTAATTTAATTATCATTACCCATGAACACACCTAGCACATCTCTTCCACTGTACAACTATCAGAGCACCTCGCTTCTCTTAGTGAAAATAGCTTGAGTTGCAAATAGTTCTTCAATGTCATTCCAAATTTTGGGATATTGCTTCTACACTCTCCACTTGTTAGCTTGACATAATATTGAACATAAACCTTACAAAGACCCTCCTATTATTTTAGCACATATTTCTATGGGTGTCAAATCTTGATAGAAAATAGAGATTGAGTTTCTAACTCAAGACTTGTTAGATATTGGTGTTCTTGCACCAAACCAAAGCGCCCCTATTTTATCGATTTTGTCTTGGTTCTCAAAAATAATCGGTCTTTTTGACCATGTGTGTGATATTCTACCCAATGGACAAATATCACAAATGAAGTGCATGGTGCTCATTTCTTCTCCAAGATTAATCTCTATTATGGTTATTATCAAATCTCCATCCAACTTGAACATAGATAGAAGACAACTTTCACACTCGTCAAGGTTGTTTGAGTTTAAAGACATGCCTTTTGGTTTATCAAATGTGCCACACATCTTCCAAAGCAAAATGATTTCTACATTTGCTCCTTGTCTACTAATCTATAGAAAAATGTGGCAAAGAATCGATTATATCTTTATCTCGTCTTAGAGCTTTAGAATACAAATTTTAAGCCAATCCAAGTTCATTTAGTTGACAAACTCTACATTACCTATAGTATAATTTCATTGCCCCTAATCATATATAGATTGATCCTACAATGAGCTAGTCCATTCTAAACTCTCCTACACCTAAATTATTTGGAAGCTTAATGGAATTTTAAGCAACCACAACTATTGCAATAACAACACCCACCATTAATCTCACATTGTTTTTCCAATCAAGGAAAACAGGTGATGCTTTTTAGTAGTTTGTCAACGCACCTTTCAATAATAAGAAAATTACAATCATAATAACACCTATTACTTGATTTTTAAGATTTCTCAACCTATTGTGATTCCATATGATTCCTCATGAACAAGAACGTGTTTTGCTAAACATGCAAAGCTTGAAATTTGACTGCTAACGCATGTGCCAAAATCAATTATCACATGAAAGAAAGGTTGTTAGAGAATATTAAAATAAATTTTAAAAGCTTAGCATCTTGAACCTATAAGTAGGAGGCATTCTTCAGGATAAGTCAAGTTGAGGCTGTTTAGATTTTTGTCATGAGAAACATCATCACGCTTTAAATCATTTAATCTATCCTTCTTTATGTGATATAATTTTGTTGTTAAACTTAATGCATATCATCATTTTTCTTAGCAACTTATTTTTGTTCACAATCTATTTATCTTTTCTTTGATGTGGTTGTTAAATTTATTAGAATTTTTGTCATTTTTATCTGGATGGAATATTTTTTCCACAAACACCACAACAAATGGTATTAGATCACGAGAGAATTACGTAATGTGTTTTATTTCTAATGGTTCAGGGCTTAAAGCAATGTAATAAACTCCAAAGACTTGATCAAGAACTTGTTCAAGTCCGAGTTGATCAAGCTCTGTAGTTCTCAAGATCTAATAATTTGAAACGGTCTATTGAAGTGGCCAAAATCCAACCAAATGACTTGTATTCATGGGCTTGCCATCAGTGTCATAGATTATGTGATATTTGATATCCCAATACATAACCAAATAGAAAATCTCGACATCTTAAGTGACCATGAGCATGACTCAGTTCATGGACCTTTAACCCTAATTCTAAACTTCACCATGCACAAAAGCCCTATAGAAGAGAAATCTAATAACCAAAAACACTTGATCTTTGACAAATATAAAGTCGATCTTTTTCTAAAAGATTTAAACAATGAATTAAACCTCCTATCAATTAAGGACAATATTAAAGACCTCTATCATAATTTTACGAAAACCCTCTCTACTTTCATTAAAAAGTTCTTTATCGAGGTGTCCACTCAAAAGGAAAATATAACAACCAACCCTTGGTATGACAAAGAGTGTGAGATTGATAGAAAAGCCATTAGGGATGCTTCTAACAAGTCCCTAAAATCCGACAAGATACATAGGTACAAAGCCCTAATTAGAAGAAAAAAAGGTACCATAAATAAAAGGCAAGACAAGCTTTTACACCTCTCTATGCTAGATCCTTAAAAAACTCTGGAGGTAAATTCTAACGAGTAAAACTAAAGAGACAATATGATTCCTTTAAGATAATGGAATTCTTACCTTAAAAAGATTTACGTAACCCAGAATGTTGTCGACAACATTCAAACCCTTTCTATAGAGGAAGAATTTTTTTCTTTAGAAGACATAGAATTTGGGGTTAAGAGACTCGCAAACAAGAAAGTTATGGACATCAAAGGCTAGCAAGCAAAAATCCTAAAAATTGGAGGGCCTATGTTCATCCCTTACATTCACAAGCTCTTCAATTTAGCAGTCAAGCAACGTTTCCCTTAACTTTAGGGACTCAACGCCTCATTGTTCCTATTTTTAAATCAATTAGCCCTCTTTTAGCTAAGTTGTATAGAATTACTTTGGAAAAAAATCAATGCATGTCTAGAAAACCACAGAAAAAAAAAAAACTAAAGTCTAGGCCAAATTTAAGAGATATAATTCAATTGTGGACCACCTTGTTACACTTAGGATCATTGTCGAGGAGTGTCACAATAATAAAACCAATCTCCTGAGTTGCTTTGTTGACTTTAGAAAAGCATTTGACATAGTGCCCAAAACTAACCTTTGGAATAGATTAGAAGAGCTAAAAGTCCCTTTCGATTTGACAGTTGTTACGATAAATCTATACGAGAATGTTATTTCCAAGTTTAGGAACATTGAGGGTTGGTTGGAAGAAATTAACTGTAATATAGAAGTTAAGCAAGGTTGTCCCTTGTCCCCTGCCTTTTTGGCATATACATCAACAAGTTAGACGGTTGTTTGGAAGAAGCATGGAGTGTCGACACGTCTAGCTGGAATAGTCATTGTCATTCTTCTTTATGCTAATGATATTGTTCTTATGGCTAGGAGTGTTATGATCTCGACAAGCAACTAAAAACTCTCAAGGATATTTGCTCTAGTATGGGTATGATTGTTAACACTAACAAAACAAAGGTTATCATAATCTAAAGAGACCATTTACAGAAATGTTATGTATGACAATAGCTTGGAGAAAGTGAAATCATACAAATAGCTCGGAATCGATCTTCATCGCAAGCTTCACTAGAAATATAGCATTGAGAAAAGGATAAATGGAGGATGGAAAGCTTATTATGATCTTGAAAAGAGTTGTAAGTCAACAAACCTTTGGCTTTGGGATAAGAAGAAACTCCTCTTTGAGACTCTAGCCACTCCTATTATCTTATATGATTGTGAAGTTTGGGGCTGCAACATCTCTAGAGAATCATGGACAAACATGGAGCAAATCCAAAATCGTTCTATAACTTACAATCTTAAAATTAAAGGCAATACACCTTATCCTATCCTCATTGAAGTGTGTCTTTCTCCCATTGGGAGCATGGCTATGACTAGGTGCTCAATGTAAAAGAACAAGATAAACAACATGAAAGACAAGAGGCTTCCTAAGGTTGCTTCAAACTCTAATCAAAACCAACTGCAATTCAAGCAAGGGTGGCATAAAGATGCCAAGTCTTGGCTAAATCATTAGGGTATCGAGGAATAAGTCACCCTGCAAAATAACGATAATATTAAAAATATTATTACATCTAAATTTAAGGAGAAATCATGGTGCAATTAAGAATTAGAAGATAAGAGAAAATTAAGATACTACGAAGATCAAAAGTATCTCTCTATTTTAACTAGCGTAAAGAAGAAAATCAATATTGCTAAAAATGAACAAACTATCACAATCTCTAGAGCAAAACAAGACGTTGGACAATTCCTAAAATGTCGTAGGTCGAAAGAATCTGTCATCTTTGCAACACTAAGAATCTGTCATCTTTGAAAAGCACTTTCTCTTAGAATGTCCTACGTACACCCACATTAGATCTCGATTTTAAAATGTTTGTTACAATACCAACCTTCCTAACCTTTTAACTCATCAAAACTATGGTGATTTAGGAATGCTTCTCTTAAAGCTCTTTAAGCACAGAAATAAAATTCTAAAGAAAACCAAGTAATTCCTTACCTTTTATTTAAGGTTTGTTAAACCAATGTTTGGTCTCAACAAACATTAATAACCATCATCAAAAAGAAAATCAATAGACTAGTGCTTGGTCTCAATGGATGTTAATAACCATCATCATCGTCATCAATGTGTGCATAAGCACTCGTATGGACAACCAGAATGACTACTTTCTATACAGTCAAAAGAAACTTCCCTTTCCCTCTACGTGTTGATTTCATAATTGGACACAACATTGAGCGAGTGCCCAGAGCAAGAACATTGAGCGAGTCTTCTTAAAAAATTTCAGTGAGATATGAAACTTGTGTAAGTTTGATTAGGTCATTTGCAAAGCTAGAATCCCACAATGGTTGAAACTCTAAGCAAATAATAAGGTTATCTACACATAGGGTAGCTCAAAGTGACACTAACATGCAAATGATTTATTAAGGGTTTTCATGCAAATTGTTATGCTCTGATATATTTCAAAGAACACAAATTGCTCCCTAGTTTGTCTTGAATGATGTTGGGGTATGCACATAGCCCTAGAAATATTTTCAGTTTGTGGAAACCTTGGCCTCTTGGAGGACCTCTAACTCTTCCCCAAGTGGCAACTCTCAGTTGGAGATAAAGGCCATATTTAAAATTAGATGTATTAGAACTTAGATGAATAAGAAATGTTCACTAATAAAGGGATGGGATAAATGTCTGAAATCACAATCATACTTTTAGCAAATCAGTCAAGATGGCAAACAACCATTGAAGTGGAAATGAATTGTGTAAAATCCTAAATTATGTCAAGTCAAGTTAGTTGGTAGGCGGACAGCAACCTAAGTAACAATGTGAACAATCAAGGAAATATGGAATGCTACAGCATCTAACAATTGTATTTTTGTTTCGATATAATAAAAATATGTTTGTTTTTTTTCCGTGGAAAAAAAAAAGGAATGTAATTATTGGGGATTGGGTGGAACCTGATACAAAACAGACAAACAATACTACAAATAATCGAAGAGGAAATAAAATTTCAAAGACAAAAAAGGTGGTGTCTAGTAAAAGCACTTAAGCACATCACACTGTGATCAGAACATCACAATGCATATTGGACATCCTATACACAACAATGATATCACTTGATTGCTTGATGATAATGACCCATAGGGTCTACTATTTATGGCTTCAAGATCTAACCAACTTCATTGAAATCGAGAGGATCTTGTCCACATATAACCATCGATTGTTAGAGTTGACTTCGTCAAATCCGCGGTGTCAAGTCAGCTCAATAAGGATGCTCGACCCGATCATCCATGCGTCCAACTCGTAGTCAATTGCTCAATTGGTCGATCTATTGAACGACTATCTTCAACTATTGGTCACATGTCCAAGAGACAAACTTGTCAACTACTCGACCGACTGATGTATAGATCTAGTCAATCGCCTGACCCACTGTTTCTAGATGTAGGTCAACCGCCCGACCGACTGATTCCAAGAGAAGTGTGATGAACCATCATGACTTGATGTTCCAACACCTCCCATCAACACACAGCTCTGGAGATTCACGAGGTGAAATTATGTTAGCATGACACCCCCCATAATTGGGGGTTCCTGAAGCCCAAGCATTGTACGGGGCTTGATAAATCTAGCTTCAGATAAACGCTTAGTGAAGATATCAACAACTTGATCATCTTTTCTGCAATATTCAAGAAAGACAATGTTCTCATGAACCAACTGTCTCAAACACTGAGCATGGAGTTCAACATGCTTCATCTTACTATGGGCAACAGGGTTATCTGCAACTTGTATGGCACTCTGATTGACACAGTAGATTGTAGTCGACGTCTAAACAGGAAATCCAAGTTCACCTAGAAGTTGGCAGATCCAAACTACCTTTGTACCTACCTGAACAACGCCACGATATTTTTCTTTTGTAGTCGACAAGGAAACTACCTTATGTTTCATGCATGACCACACCAACGATCTAGTGTTGAAGCCAAACATATAGCCAAAAGTGGACTTTCGATCATCACTGTCGCCAGACCAGTCAGAGTCAGTGAAGTCAACCGACGAATATGAACTTCGACAATACTTGATACCAAAATGAGTATTACCCTTGAGATAGCGAGCAATTCGTATGACCACTTTCCAACAGCTTTCTCTGGGGTCCTGCATAAACCGAGAAACCACACTAACAGCAAAGGAAATGTCAAGTCGACTATGAGTAAGATAAATGAGACTGTCGACCAGTTGTCGATAAAGTGTAGCATCAACTATGGGAGTTTGACAAGTTTTGGTGAGCTTGACTCCAGATTGAAAAGGAGTAGCACAAGGCTTACAATTGGCCATTTTAAAACGTGTCAAAAGATCCATTACATATTTAGATTGACAAATGAAAAAACCATCACAGTGGTAATACTTGAAAACCCAAAAAATTATGCACAATACCAAGATCTGTGATGTCAAAGGAGTCAACAAATTGTTCTTTCAATCTAACAATGAGATCAATGTTATTGTTAGTAATGACAAGGTCAAAAACATATACAACAACAATCAAATTATTACCATTGGTATGGAGTACAAACAAGTTGTGATCAAATTCACAATGTTTGAAACCAAGTTGAAGAAAGAAATTGTCGATCTTAGCATACTAAGCTCGAGGAGCTTGTTTCAAACCATATAGGGACTTCTTGAGTCAACAAACCAGGTTAGAATCTATCACAAAACCAAGAGGTTCCATGAAAATTTCTTTAGATAGGTCTACATGAAGAAAAGCACTATTCACATCAATCTAATGGATTTGCCATCCAAAACGAGCAGCAAAGGAAAGAATCGATCGAATCGTTGCAACAGGGGCAAAGGTCTCAGTGTAGGTCAATACCTTCTTGTTAAGAAAAGCCCTTCAAAACCAAAGCAAGCTTTATGTCGTTCAACAATACCTTTAGAGGTAAATTTGGTTCTGTAGACCCATCAACACTTCACAACATTATTTCCTTATGGTCTGGGAACTAAGTCCCAATTGTTATACTTCGAAAAAGAATCAATTTATGTTTGTATAGCATGTTCCCATTCAAGTCGACCTTGATCATCCGAGTAGGCAACAAGATTAGAAGTTTCAAGTACACGAGTCACCAACTGCAATGTTGTCATGTTGTTTTTGACTTCGAGTTTGTCGTCTGAATGAAATGTCACTAGCATCAAGTCCAACAACTTCAATTGTCTTGGCAACCCATCTAGGTATACAAGAAACAGGTGAATTGTTGTTAACTGTAGAAAGTTGATCAAAAGTCGAAGCATTTTCGTCGACGAAGATGGTGGACCAGTCGAAACAAATATTGACAAACTAATCGACTCGAAGGTCGACGATCTAGTCAAAACAAGAACAGAGTTTGACTATCCAGTCAAAGGACTAAAAAATGGAACATGAAAACCAGAGTCAGAAACAACATCAAAGTGATCTTCCTACAGCAATCCAGAGGAGGCTTTCAACAACTTGATGCTAGATGACTTCTCATCAAACAATATATTTCGTCTAATAATGATATATCGTTTGATAGGATCAAACAGTGGATAGGCCTCAAACTCTTCAGAGTAGCCCATTATGATGCAAGCAAGACTAATTGCATACAACTTCTTTCTGCAGTCATCGAAAATATGAGCCAAGGAAACACATCCAAACAAACGGAGGTGGTCGACTAAAGGCTTCTTTCCACACCATCGTTCAACTGGAATCACTGAAAGAACAGCTCGAGTCGAGATGCGATTGAGCAAACAGTTTGCACAGTATACAACTTCAGTCGAGAAGCGAGGAGGCAGATCTTTAGCTTGCAAAAGACCATTTCAACTAACATCCAATTCTTGCGTTCTGCAACGCCATTCTGCTGAAGTGTGTGAGTAACTGCTCGCTACCAGTCAATAGCCGATCGAACCAGGTATTCTTCAAAAGGTGGATTGAAATACTCACCACCATTGTTTGATCTCAGGCACTTGATGGGTCGACCACATTGTTTTTCAGCAAAAACTCTAAATTCTTTGAACTTTTCAAAGACAAGATTCTTATTCTTCAAAAAATAGACCCAAGTAAAACGAGAGATATCATCAATGAAAGTCAAGATATACCTTGCACCTGCTAAGGAAGGTAGATTGATGCAGCAAACATCACTATGAACCAGCTCCATGAGGTTTTGTGCTTGCCATGCTTTGCCAGAGTCAAAAGGTGTCAGATGATGCTTGCCAAGCACACAACCTTTACAGACTTCTTCAAGGGGAAACACTTTAGGTAGACCAACAACCATGTTTTGAGTTGCCAACGATTGCAGACTTCGAAAATTCAGGTGTCCAAGTTATTCATGCCAAGTTCGACTTCGCTCATTAGTGTGAGCAACAAGCACATTCGGTTTGGTGTCGGGTCGAGTCGTGTCACAGAATTTATACAAGCTATCCTTCAGGTCGAGAAACCCTTTGGCGACAATCGATTGACCTTTCTTCAAATATCAAACAAAGAACCGATCTAACCAAAATTCTACAATCTTATCTATCTGTGTTCACTGAGCAATAGACAATAGATTGGCATTCAGATTTGGAACATGATAAACGTCGACAATTTCCCATGTCGACAGGAAACATCACCCTAACCAGCAATATCGAGGGCAAAATCATCGACAGCATAGATCTTCCTCTCCTCGACTTCATTCAAGGACGTAAACAAGGAAGCATCCTTAGCCATATGATGAGTGCACCCAAAGTCTACTACCCATTCGTTTTGCCCAGAATGAGACAACAAGACTTGAGAAGTTCCGACTTGGAAGGTGAAATTATCAGTGGGTCGGTGAACAGTGGACACGTGTCCTTCGAGGCATTTAACCTTCTCCTCTAAATCGTCTCTCTTCTTGTAGAAGACCTCCACATGTTCAGTCTCTCCATAGTATTGACATGTCTTCTTCTTTCGACTTTGATGAGGTGCATCTATTTTCCCTTTAGGTTTTTGATCGAGGCATCCAGGTCTCTGTGTAGGGGTAACAAACTATCCCCTTTCCCTGTGATTCAACTTAACCCTTTCCCTTGAGCAAGTGAGCTTGATGTTTACCACCAAGTTTGCCTTCTTCGAGCAGTCTGTGTTGATCAGTAATCAAAAGGCCACAAAAAGCTTCAAAGGTGTAATCCTTACCATCTTCCTTGCGTGTCTGCCAGTTGGTGCGAAAAGTCGAAACGAACACATCGAATGGTGTTCTCAAATTCATCAGGACCAGCTCAATGAGTCATTTGTCTTTCTTCTAAAAATTCTTTCCACATTCACCCAATTTCAACTGGAATTATTGTACACGCGCCAAATAATCCTCTGTTTTGTCAAAAGAATAAGGATCGAGAGAGATCAAATCTTTCTCCAATTGCACGACATGGCTTTCATCAACTCTGTCGAACAACGACTTCAACTTCTTCCAGACTTGATGAGGGAAGTCGATTCCACTTATGTGAAACTGAATCTCCCGCGAGATATAGGTCGTGATGGCACCCACGGCCTCATCCTTCTTGCCATCAAGAGCAAACTTTGTCTAATCATTTGTTGGATCTGGAATCGTAGTCTTCATATACTGCCACAATCCTTTGCTCTTTAGTAGGGTCTCTATGTCTAGTGCACATACTGCATAATTTGATCCATTCAAAGAAACAGGATCAATCTTCGAAGCCATTTTCGATATCTAAACAAAACAGTTTTGTTTCAACAAGTTCCAATCGGTAAACCACCGACCCAGAGTCAATCACACAACAGATCAGACTCGGCAAGGTTTGCAAATAACAGGCGAGGTTTCAAACCATCGACTCTGATTCCATGTTGGGGATTGGGTGGAACCTGATACAAAACAGACAAACATTACTACAAATAACCAAAGAGGAAATAAAATTTCTAAGACAAAAAAGGTGGTGTCTAAAGACATCTTTATAGCACTTAAGCTCAACGCACTATGATCAAAACATCACAATGCAAATTGGACATCTTATACACAACAATAATATCACTTGATCGCTTGATCCATTTAATGAAAATGACCCATAGGGTCTGCTATTAATAGCTTCAAGATCTAACCAACTTCCTTTAAATAGGGAGGATCTTGTCCACATATAACCATTGGTTATTAGAGTTGACTTAGTCAAATCTGCGTTGTCAAGTCAACTCGACAAGGATGCTCAACTCGATTGTCCATGCATCCAACTCGTAGTCGGTTACTCAGCTGGTCAATCCACCGATCAACTATCTTCGATTGTTGGTCAATTGTTCAACCGACAAACTTGTCGACTACTCGATCGACTAATGTAGAGATCTGGTCAATCGCCCTCTCGACTGTTTCCAGATGTAGGTCGACAACCCGATTGACTAATTCCAAGAGAAGTGTGATGAACCATCATGACTTGATGTTCCACCAACAATAATGGGGCTTTTAATGTAGTAATTATTGTACTAGTTAATAGTTAGGGATTTGTGAGTTACTAACATACTCCTCTCTCCTACCATGAAATAAGACATTGCATCATTTAATAAATAAATGAACCCACTCTTTCTCATTATTATGTGCATTATTGTCCATGCTTGTGTGTGTAAATATCGCATGATATCAAAGCCAAGTTTAGGAGAAGTCGAGTACGTTGGTGAAGGAGCCAAGGGACTGTTGTGATCAGAGAAGGCACCAAGAGACAACACTCACACACATTGGACAAAAGAATTGTTGGTCACAAAGAAGTTACAAGCCAACGCAAAATAAAGAGTCGCCTTGTTCGAAGATTCAATGAAGGCGGGAATACATTTGGAATATGAATACACCAATGTGAAAAGATGATATCATGCAACCTGTGAGAATAATACCAACATGAACCGAGATCGACGTGGACAAATATTCTAGAACCCATGTGAGAATACCCTTGACATTGCTTGTGTTAATTGTTTGTGTGAATAGCTACCCACATGACATGTAGAGATTTGTATAAATTGAAGTCGGAGTCAAGGATGAATTGAAGGTCTTCAATGTGTGAGACGTTGATAGGAAAAGGAATCAAGCACATAAGAATCAAGAAGCCACCGCTCAAGAATATAGGAGCTGTCAAAAGGGCCATAAAGTGTGAATCTAGTTGTGGCTAATTGGATCCATAAAGAATTTGATTGGTACATTGTAGGAGCTACCATAATAAAAAGGTATCAAAGGTATAGTCGTCAATTTAACACACCAACCATGAAGGCCTCTGTAGATCAAGCAATTAGAGTGAAAGGAGGTCGCCACCAAGTTTTCAATTAGGAGTAAGTTGTCGAAAGAGAAGAGATTTGAGGTTTATTGGCTAGTGAAGATATAAAATTGTCTAGTATATACCCACGAATATGTAACATTCTCTAGAGATAGTATTGCATGTGGGTTCGCATATAGGCATATTTTAAAAGTATAAGTCATAGTGAAGCTTGAAGTCATTAGAAGACACAATCTATACCTACAAAATTACTACAAAGTAAGTTTGTGATTGTTGAAGAGTAGTTATTGTGGAGAAAAAATACGATTTTTGAAGGTACCAAAATGTAGTTTTTAAAAATTAAAAAAAAAATTGCCTTCAAACAATGATTTTGGGTCTAAGAATACCTGAAAACAAAGTAGTGGATCTGTAGTAGCGTTTGCTTACTCCCTAATCGGAATCTTTTTGGAGTCTCTTGAAAATGGCATGTTTATCCCATATAATGTTTAACAAAAAGGAAAGTTTAATGGTCAAAAATTTAAATCATGGAAACAAAGGATGCTAGCCATATTTGAATATAGATGTTTGGACAAACTTGTATTAGGAAACGAAATCTAAAGTGAAACCGATGTAAATGCCCAAGAAAAGTATGGTGCGAAGTAATGAGAGGTTGTGATGTTGATCAAGCTCTCAATAATGAATGAGATGCTTCT
>JASDQU010681867.1:23864-37088 GCA_032191745.1 Picea mariana
AAAATGAAAAAGATAACTCTTCCGAGTCAAGTAAAAGTAGAAAAGCAATTAAACACTTATATTGTGAAAAATTTGGGCATATAAGCAAAAGTTCATTGGAAGCAGATGCGGGATCAAAAATACAACCCAACAAAGCATTCTTCTAATGATCAATTTGGGAAGAAACAAGTTAATGTGGTTGAATGCAAGGAGGAGAAGATTTCTATGTGTTAATGGCCAGAAACAAGGATTCATAGAGTGGTAAGTATGATTGATATGTTGATTCAAGCGCATCCAAACATTTTACTAACAGTGTTGAATGTTATGTTGCTTTTGTAGAGGATAAATCTCAATCTAATTCTATTGTGTTGAGTAGTGGAGAAGAATACAAGGTTAGAGGAAAGGGAAATATCCTACGCCAGCTAAAAGGTAAGAAGGTAATGATTAAAGATGTCTATTGTGTTCCTTGTTTGGAGAAAATCCTACTTTTTGAAGCATACCCCACAACTAGACATAAATTTCAGCAATAATAAAAATTTTATTGTGGATAAAAATAGAAAATATATAGTTRCTACAAGTGTGAAAGAAGAGGGTTTAGTCTGATTGATATAAGTTAAGAATAAAGGACTACTTCAATAGAAATATGGTTGTAATTGCACCGAAAACGCAACCATAATAGTTGGGCTAGAGAGTGTCAGATGAGACAAAGCTCAAGAAATGAATTTGTTGACGATATTGTTGTTGAACAAATCAAAAACAACAAAGAAGGGAAGGCAAACAACAGGTATATCATGCATTATCTATTGTAATTCATAAGAAAAAGACCCTCAAGGAGGGTGAAGATGATGGTGCTTCCTCAATGAAACATACACAACATTCTGATATGTTAGACCGCCAAGATGTGGAGGAGAGTTTAGTGAACAAGATAAGTTATGTCACTGGTGGAAAGGTTGAGTCAACAATCGGACAAAAGAATAGTGACGTAAAATGTACTTCATCAACCTCATTGAATACAACCAACATTGGCTCTCAACTAGCCAGTGATTCAAAGATCAAACAAAAGGATGCTAACATAAATTGAACTTCATCAACCTTGTCAAATACAACCAACATTAGCTCTCATCTAGCTAGTGAGTTAATGATTAGAAAAAAAGGAGGGTAAAGTAAACTGTATTTCATCAACCTTGCCTAATGCAGATCACTTCCAATTGCTATTTTGAAGATCTTATCTTATGGACCGCAAACATCTTACCCATTCAAAGCTCGTCTTTTTTGTATTTTAAACAAGCATGTAAAATGACCATTATGGGAGGGTGTCGGAGATAATGGTCATATTTAGAACTTCGACGAATAATAAATACTCACTAATAAAGTGATGTAATAATGAGCCATTTAGGGTGGCAAGTGCATGCGAGATCATCATGGATCCTAGAGATACATCTAGAACTTATTGTGCTTCGGGTCTTGGCATTGTTCCTAACAACATGATAGAATTGTATGCTTTGTGACAAGGGTTCAAAGTGGCCAAAGGAATGTGTGTGCAATCTCTTATTGTAATAGGAGATTCAAAAACTATTACTAGTCATATGGAACATAACTCAAAGTTGAGTGACCATACTTTAGCGTCAATTCGAGATCGAAGTATGCAAGAAACAAGTTTATTTACCTCCATTACCTTCTATCAGGTTTTGCATGATCTCAACAAAGAAGCAGATCGTTGGGCCAACTATGGAGCAAGGTTAAAAGTTGGGGAATTAGTGGTTTATGAAACATTAGAAAAAAATACATCCCCTAAATCTCTTCAAGTACAATGACATGTCGCAAGGTATTAAATGGTCCCATGACAAGGCTCGTTGTTTACATAAGTTGTCAGATGGCCCACCAGCCATATCCCATCAACCATACAATTCGTAATATGAAGAGATGGGAGTCCACCTACCAAATGCTTCAAACATTAACCCTACACGCTTATCTTTTGTTGGTGCTTATTTCCCTAGCTCGTTGTAGGATAATGGTTTCTTCTTGTAGCAGATACATTTGGATGTGTCTTTCAACTCTGTTTCTTGTCTTCTGATGAATTTTTTACTCTTTCATAGTTCGTTAGGAGCCAAGGAACTTCCAGGGGAACCCCCCACTGGTGGAATTCTAGCACGCAAAGCCTTTGGTGTTCTCAGGCCGACACTGAGTGGGGAGTTCAAGAGACTAACAAGTTTGTGGTTACTTAACCTCAGAGGCAATTTCATGGTTGGGAGTTGAAGGGACATGTGGAAAGTGCAGGAAGTGGGCAATCCTTCTCTTTTGCTAAAGAATTTGGTAATTCTAGGAGCCAAATGGATTCTCAAGAACTTGAAGAGATCCATGGAGCTCTTAGAAGTCATGAGGAATATGTGCATTGCAACAAGTCCTCAATCTTCAACTTGGTATCCAAACTTCATGAATTGGAAATCAAATTTCAACACAGGTGGCCAAAGTTATGGGGTCTTTGCTAAATTTGAAGAAGCAGATAGCAATAGTGGAAGCAGAGTGCAACATACTTCAAAAACTTTCTCTGAATTTGCACAAAGGTGGCTAGTCCATAGAGTCATCTCAAAGGATGGCAATGTGCTCGTCTAGAGGAGAGATCAAGTAAGAAGAAACTGTGAATCAATTTAATGAAGAGATGGCAACAATTGAATAGGAAATTGAACCTATAAGCAAAGTCTGGAGGAGGATGCCAGCCGTTATGCACTCTGCTAGTTTTAATGTATTTCCGCATTGTTAAAATCCTACGCAACTATTACAGGGTATAAAATTTTAAGGAAATCTAGGCAATTTTGTATAGGGACCAAGCCATCTTATGTTACAAGCTTGTAGTAGGACTGGACATGGACAGCAATATAGCTTGTATGAAATTTTTTAACATTGGAGTGATGTAACACCTATTGCAACTTTCGTTGTAGTTTTGTTATAATATAATTTGCCTGATTATTGTTTAAATAATAATAATGAGGCATTTAATATAGTAAATAATGTAGTGGTTAATAGTTAGGTATTAGGGAGTTACATAATGCACTCCTCTTTCCTACTATGTAATGAGACATTGCATCATCTAATAAATGAATGAATCCACTCTCTCATTATTAGGTGTACATGAATCCACTCTTTCTCATTATTATGTTTGAAAGAAACCACTCTTTCTCATTATTATGTGTATCCTTGTCCATGCTTATGTTTGTAAATCTCACATTATCATGGAAAAGGTGTTCTCAAACCTCATTAATACCCTTGGCCAAGGGGCGCTAGAACATGTGGATTTTTATCTTGACCATGCTCTGATATGCTAGTTCAATGGGATCTATCCTCTACTCTCAAATCTTCACCAATGGCTCTCCCAATCCTAGAAGCCACTTCTCAAGGAAGAAGCTTATATTTAAACTTGTGCTCATGGTTTTTTCATTGTGGAGTTTGATTACACAGAAGATAGGAAGCGTACTATTAACTCTGGGTATCGTTTCCTTAGACATGATAATTTACACATGAAACCATGGTACCCTTCTTTCGACCTAGCATTAGGTTCTCTTTCTTTTGTACCTTTATGGATCCAACTTCCAACTGGCCCTTGCAGTTTTAGGGTACGAAATCTTTGGAGGTTGAAATGCTCTAAGGAAGCTTCATTTCTACTCTTAACTCTAGAGTCTTGACTCTTGGTTTTTTAGACATGGTAGTTTATGCATGAAATCATGGTACCCTTCCTTCAACCAAGCCTTGAATTCTCTTTCTTCTGCACCTTTATGTGTGCATCTTCCAAACTTGCCCCTACAGTTTGGGGTTCAAAACCCCTGTATGCCATTGAAAATGCTCTAGGGAAGGCTTTATTTATGTTCTCCCAATACTCACAAAATACATATTACTACCTATGCAAGAATTACATTGAAATGGACCTCAATAAAGGCCCACCTAGAGAAAGTTGGCTAAAGACAAATGATTTCACATGGAAGTAGAAACTAGACCATGAACATAGCAATGACTCATAAATCCAACTAAGTCCAATATGGTGGCAAGGTGTTGAGGAACATTAACACTCAATTGAACCTTCGAAGGAAGTGAGCCCTAGAAAATAAAAGACAATGGTTCCACATCTAAAGTTGTTTCATTAGTTAGCTCTCTCACATTGGATGTTCAAAGTGTTTTGCTAAATAAGAATGCAAAATGAATGGTTTCAAAACCTTATGAAAGCTCTAGGGAAGCTTTATTTATACTCTCCACAAAATACATAGTACTGCCTATGCAAGAATGTACATTGAAATGGACCTCAAGAAAGGCCCACCTAGAGAAATTTGGCTTAAGGCAGATGATTTCACATGGAAATAGAAACTAGACCATGAACATAGCAATGACTCAGAAATCCAACTAAAGTCCAATATGGTGGCAAGGTGTTGAGGAACAATAACACTCAATTGAACCTTCGAAGGAAGTGAGCCCTAAAAAATAAGACATTGGTTCCACGTCTGAAGTTGTTTCATTAGTTATCTCTCTCAAATTGGATACACCCTCAAAAGTGGATGTTCAAAGTGTTTCACTAAATAAGAATGCAAAATGATGGTTTCAAAACCTTATGAAAGCTTGAATATCGTAAGTCAATAAGATTTGCAACGAAGATTGAATCACATGACAAGAAATGTAACTAAAGTTAAAGGAGAAAAGAGAAGAGAGATAACAAGACAGTCTGTAATCTCTTATCAAATAAGGAAAAAGGTTAACTTTTCCACAAATTGCATAATCTATTATTTATGTATAAAAATGTACAAGAGGTCTCTGACAAGATGACGATATTAGTTTTGGATAGAAATCAATTTTGGATAGAAATAGTTTTTTTGAATTTAGTAATCTTCTGGGATAGGATTAACTTTTTCAATTTTAGTGATCATTACGATTTACTAGGTATTTTGAGATACCCAGATTGTTTGGAATGTAATGCTTACACCAATTTGGTGACTTTTGGATAATAATAATAATAAATCCTAAGCCAAAAAAGATATCAAATCAGCTAGCATGGGAATTTCAATGTTATTCTAATCTATCTAGTATTATTGTAGCCTACATTTTTTTAATTTAATGAAAGTCCTTTCGTGTAATTTTTCTTGGTCCTGTACCATAAAGGTTGTCTTTTGTGTTTCACCGTGATTGATAAGGTCATTTTTGTTGGCTTAAGCATCTTTCAACTTCTTTACGACAAGGTTGCATGATTATGGGTATTGGGGCGCACCAAGCATGGAGTACCCAATATGGATCCTCGAAGACCAAGTATGCCAGTATGGGTATTGGTTCAACCATATCACCAAAGGGTGCAGTTATGATAGGCGATCGTAAGATTCATTCCCATTCAATCCTTTGAGGTTACCAACTATGCATGAGTCGATCTATAGTTAATACTGCCCTCAATCCGAGAATCTAAGGAAGAGGGGGAAATTCCGTGAAGTTATTACTTAAGAAAGGATATATTTATATATTAAGAAACGAAAATTTAGATCTGAAACAAAGCTTTGAAGCTTAACTTTAAAATTTAAAATTCAACAATCAAAAGATAAGTATAACTCAATATTCATATTGAGATTTAAAATAACTTATATGGATGAGGATATGGTTACGAAAATAGATACAATATCTAGTACATATGCAACAAATGTTCAAAAAGGTTTGGATACAACAAGGTTGGATATGGCATTTATTAAAAAATGTAAAAAGTACATATGCAAAAAAAAAAAGTAGCATTAGAATTTTATTATTACAACTTAGAGATTATGGTTACCAAAAGTCATTATTAAGATCCATAGTTTTTCAAAACTAACATAAATACACAGAACTACAACATTACAAAACAAAAGACAATCTACCATAGGAAGCAAGAGGGTGGGGGTCTAAAGAATATATACATTTTTAGTCAAGCTCTGACAACATGAGGAGAGTGATGAGCAATGAAGGTTTATGGGGAAAATTGACTGAAAAGAAATATATAGGAGAAGGTCGTATGGAGGATTGGATAAGACAAAAAAGAGAATCGTTAAAGGGAGCATCTATAATATGGAAAGCTCTGGTCAAATCATTCTCTAACCGTCAAACGGTTAGCTTGGAAAGTAGGAAGGGAAAACAAGGTTAGAATTGGAGAAGATCCCTCTATAATATAATTTTCTAGACCTCTTCTGGAAGTTCTGCATGATTCATGCATTTTTAGCTTAGAGGACGCTTCCTCTCATTCTGAGACAGAGGACTCAAAACAAGGATGGAAATTTGCAAGGGATTTAAACTTACATAATGAACTAGCTATTGAATGGACACAATTTATAACACTGTTAAAACACAATGCATTAAAGCTTAATTAGAAAGAAGATGAGATTAAATGGTCAAAAAATGGGAGGCTCGGGTTTATATACTGCTAAACTTAAAAGCCCTCTAACGACAAAAAACTATGTGGTTGGCATTGTCAAACAAAGTTTTAACATGGGGCAATGGGCAATAAAGAAATCAACAAGGGCCTGGAATGTGCATTTTGTGAAAACCTAGTGAAGAAATTGTTGATCATCTCTTTATAAAATGTCCATTCTTTGGAGAGATTTGGAATGAAGCTTTCCAGTTACCAAGTGAAAAACCTGTTTTAAAAGTTGGCTTTATGACAAATCTGTAACAGAACACAATGCTTTACCTTGCTTTGTTTTTTCGKGTTTGTGAACTACGAGAAACTATATGATATTTCAAGGAAAAGAAAGAAATCCTAAGCAAGTTGCTCGTCAAATAAGATCTTCYTGTGGTGGTTCATGGAAGCCTCTAAAAAGATTAAGCCTCAAAGAATCCTCAAAAGCCTTGAAATCAATTATTCAAAAGCTTAGGGGTTCTTTCATAGGGCTTGTCGAGGAACCTCGAGTATGTGAGRTGCAGGGGTATTTTAATTGTAATAGAAAATGATTATATTATTTTGAAGTATGTAAGGTCAGGGAACAAATAATAGGGATGAAACCTATGCTCTATGGTTCATCATGAAATGTGTTGAAGACATATGCATTGRCAAGCTTTAGGTTTTGAGCGATACAAAACTCCTTATGGATTGGGCAAATGGCAAGTGTCAACTTAGAATTTCATGCTAATTCCAATTATAATAAGAGTTTATAAGGTAAAGGACAAATTTCTTACAAACACATTCTCACACATTGATAGAGAATTCAATTTTGAAGTGAACGGGTTACTAAAGAAGCCTTAACTTTGCAGGAAGGAACCTTTTCTGAGCAGAAATTCAAGAGTGAATTTTATCCAAAAATTGTTATTTTATTATACTAATGGTCATTCCATTGATTTGACCTATGCATTTTGAAAATAAAAGGGTCTTTGTTATTGTCAAGGCCCAAAAAGGAATTTTCATTTGTATATCTTTTGGTGTTTTCATGCACAAAAAGAGGCCTTATAGGCCCAGAAAACACTGTCATAAGTGGATGTAGGATCATTTGACAAATTGTTTTGAAGTGTTTTTTCAGACGAAGATCATAAAGTCTTTTAGGGCTCAAAAAGTATTGTAAAGACAAACCGATGTATCTTCTTATTTTAGCTTTGAAATATCGAATATAAAAGTTTTTTTCATGGAAAAAACCAAGACAAAAGACAATAAATATTGTCAAACAAGGAAAAGCCATGCGAATTTTAGCAAGCAACCTACAAATTTTCCCACATAGGTGTACGGTAGGGGAACTTTGATCTACAATGAAACTTTGAGCAACACACATGAGATCCATGTGTTCACCAAACTTGGCCCATGTTTGCTAGTAGGAAGATCGTCACGTGGCAAGTTCCTCGTACAACGAGAGCAAAAGAGAACATAAATCTTGGCAAAACTATGATCACTTGTTCAAAGAATGTTATCCTCACCATAACAAAACACTACGACCTTAATCATTATCAACCAAACATAAAATAATTACTAACAACACAAACAAAACTGATTGTTGTCTATCCCAAGCAATCCAATGAAATCAACCCCAAAATTTCAAGTTTAAAATACCTTATGGAAAAAATAAACTAGGGTCAAAAAAAAAATGAAAATAATAAATGCAAGGAAAGTAAATTCATGCAAGAAGAGGCCTCTCATAAATAATGCTATAGAACACCACACGAAACACTACGGCCTTAATCATTATCAACCAAACATAAAATAATTACTAACAACACAAACAAAACTGATTGTTGTCTATCCCAAGCAATCCAATGAAATCAACCCCGAAATTTCAAGTTTAAAATTCCTTATGGAAAAAATAAACTAGGGTAAAAAAAAAACTAAAATTAATAAATGCAAGGAAAGTAAATTCATGCAAGAAGAGGCCTCTCATAAACAATGTTATAGAACACCACATGAGGCATAGTAAATGGAGGCAATCAAATCATGAGGAAATATGTGGGATATTTTCCATGGTAGGTTTTAGCAACTCAGTTCTACCTTGGTAAGGGCTATAGGCATTCTACAAGTTCATGTGTTCCAACTTTCTAGGCAGGTAGAAATGAGAGTTCCTATAATAGTGCTAAATATTAGCATATAAACAATAATCATAAGATTTTATTGTTATTCATTTTTTCATTTTTGGGGGGCATGGTTTGACGTCCATATTGCCTCTATTTGATATAGATCATGGCAATATCCAAGCCAAGCCTTATCCAAAGCAAATACACACGGCCTTATCTAGGCCTTATTTGTACCAAACACAGCATACACCATATCTGGGGGATAAGATGACGTAGTATCTAGTAACATAGGAGTTACCATTTGTACCTAATAAAAGCATTGCCAGTCTCTACTATATCGTGGCCCCTCACCACACAAAATCTAGTTGTAAATAACAGAGGGGTAAATCATATTAATATCTCTAAAACTACATTTAGGGGTCAAGTTGGGGTTTTAGTTTCCCTTTTCAGTTTCTTTTTTGGGAAGGGTACGCATGCATAAGCAATCCTTCCCCGATCCATTGTTAGCATCCCTAAATTAATCAAGCATTTCTAGGTATGTCCCAAACATCTTTAAGGGGGTCTCTTCCTTATTTGGGGGTAGTAGGGTACCCTCACCTACAAGATGCCTCACATTGTCATATATCCCCTAATGCAAGCTCATAAATGCAATCAGCCAACGATTAGATGACAAGGATTAATAGTGGAGAAGATGAGGGCCAAAGGTTGTTGTTATAAGGTATTTCGAATTCTCAAATCCCAAAGAATAACATATTATGAGAAGAGTCATGGCCCTCAAGAAGTGTTGTACACAAGTAGTCAACTTGGCAAAGCAAGCAATGTAGCGATTATAGAGGACAAACTAATGGATAAGCACAAATCACAGGGGTGAGAATTCATGGAACGTGTGATGATGATAACATCTCACAAATCTCTAAAAGAGAATTAAGGACACAAATCATTTAGGAAGAAGGTTACAACACAAGGTGAAGTGCTTAGAGGACAAGCTCCAACTCTAGGAATGAGGAACTAATTCCAATGATGAAGACAATAGCAATGAATATGTCTCTCGCAGTACCTATGGGAGTACAAATCTCAACGAATCTAAGGAGCATGAGGAGGAGATCGAGGATGAGGAGGGTGATTCCAACAAGCAAGTAAGTAGCAAAACAATGAGAGAATAGATGGCATGGAAAGAATACAAATTTCACCATGGTTTTATGCCCTCTACTTTAAGTCAAGAATGGTCTACACAATGTTTTGCAAGTTCATGTTAAGTCCTAAAGAAGTTTATGTCAAATTTGAGGGTTATTTTAACACCCAGCATTTTGAAACTTATAGCCCACAAGCCTGGACCTTTTGTGTAATAAGATAAGATAAGATAATTTTATCAATGTCCAACAAATGACCATAAATAAGTCAAAGGCATGGCTAGGTACATCAAAATCAAAACATGTAATTATGTCATAGAATATATTAGTGTGTATATATTAATTACGCAAATATTATCTATCTATATGTATGAATGTAGTGAATACACAAGTTGGTTTCTAAAGCAAAAGAACTTGAACCTTCAAATATGGCCAAGGCTTCATTTCATTATGCCTTTTATACATTGATATAAATTTAACTTTTGTTTTTGTTTAAAAGAATGATAGCCTTTGAATCTAAAATCAAGTTTCCCCGCTTAAAAAAAAGAATACATTTCATTGTGTTTCAAAGCCACAATTGTAGGCCAATTCATAGACATATCTTAAACATGAAAGGTTGAGTTACTATGAAGATAAAACATATTAAGCTTCCAAAAATGTTTACACTACTAGCAAAAGATTATTGTTTCTACTTTATAACTCGAGATTTAGTATACTTAAGGTCGCATGCTACCAATAATACACGGTGAATTTCCTCGTTAATTGATGAGGCTAGAAAGTGATCTATTTCAATTGCTACCTTGGCCCAGTTCTTAATTTTCACAACACAATTGAACACGATGATGAAACAAGCAATCAAATCCAACAACTTCTGAACTAGAAAGCACATGTTTAGGTTATCTCCATAAAAAATATGAAATCTCAATTCATAACAATTGCTATGCATTGAAAAAATAAAAAATAAAACCATAGTAGCCTCCTACTATAACGCTAGACCAATTAATAGGGGTAGTTCACCTCGTTTAGAATAACACCACCACATAATGCCAAAGTGCTCTCTTTCACAAAATTAGAATAGACTAGCACAAGCCCACCTGAACTCAATTCTAATATGCACCTTGAGGTTACAAAGATCAAATATTTGATACGTCAACCTCTSAAATTATGTATACATGTACTTTACAAGATTTAAGGTGTATATTATACATAGGTTTAGAAGGGTTTAAAATAGTGTTCATATTTAATACACCTAATGAATATTAGAGATTAAATGCATTGTAAGAGATTAAATGCATTGTAAAACAACCACACATGCAAAAAGTTGGTGCACCACCTCGATCCCCACTTGGGTTGTAGAATGCACCTCGTTTTGTCCATTTATAGACAAGGGACAAGCAGGGTAAGCAATATCAATGTTAGCTAGCCAAATTCTATAGTTAAACCATAATAAATAAGAGACCAAGAGAATAAGTCTTTCTACAACTCAATAAACTCTTTCTAACTTTTTATAAATTCTAGCTAGCCAAGTAGATAGTTTAGAATTGGCAATCCATTTCTCAATTTACTTGTCCTCAATTAAGGCTAGCATAAACATCCCTCTATAGACAGTAAATGGTGAAAAGTTTGTAGAAGGTGCGATCCAATTACAACAACAATGATTCAACCAACTACCTTTAATAGCAAAGTCGAGCTTAAAAATAAAGGTATCTAGACTTAATACCTCGACTCTATCCAAACCCACTCTAATTAAGTTCCCTAGTCGTTGTTTAGACTTTGGAATGAGCCAACGTTTTCAACATACGTCCTACATATTCTTAAACTCCTTTTTGTAATAACAAGGGGCATTATACTAGGAAACTTCTTCCAACAAAATTCCTTGAGCCAAATCATGTACCCACCAAACCAATCAAATGATCATAACATATACCAAATCAATTCACCCATGTTCAAATTTTTATAGGCCCTCCATGGACATTAGAAAATAAAGTAGCATTTTAACATTGAAAGTGATTGGCAAAGTCAAAATATCAAGTAGTCAAATCCATTTCCACCAAAGCTTTACCATGTGGCACGCACTCCAACATATTAATCAAGTATATATTATGATCATTTGATTTGGTAGGTACATGATCTAGCTGAAGGAATTTTTTTGGGAGAATTCCCCCTATACATTTTAACATTGAAAGTGATTGGCAATGTCAAAAGATCAAGTAGTCAAACCCTTTCCACCCAAGCTTACCATGTGACAAGCAATCTAACATATTTACACTAATCAAAAATTTGGCATTCTTGGTTCACTAGTGGCTCTAGTAAGGCACTTGGACATGGAATTGCTCCTTCGATTTCAATATCTATGATGACCAACCCCCCAATATCCTTGAAAGTACAACAATTGTTCAAGTTAATTCAAAGGAATCTTTTTAATCCTTAGAGTGGCAACTTGGCAATTCCTAAGCAACTAGCAAGCTTGTTCTAATGAAATTTATTTCTAAGTCCAATTAACATTGGGGCTCCTTCCCTTCCTCTTGTTTCCTCCTCCAAGGCATCTCCTCGTGTCGTTTTTTATTGTTGCCCTTAACAATACATGTATAACTTTAGATTTATCCAGATGCTAGATTTTAGATCTTAGATTAGATATTCTTTCTTTCCGTCATTTTATATAAGAGCAACTCTTTGCACTCCCGCAGTGTATTGATACTAAAGTAATCTTGTTAACCTATTTGTGGTCACATGTTGGACATTAATAAAATTACCTTGGGTAGTCAAGACTCAAGAGCCCAAGCACGAAATACAAAAGGTAGCTAACCTAGATATTCACTACCACCCCCAGCACAACATCCAAACAATATAGGACCTGGTTATCACTTTTCGGTTATTAGTAATGAAATTCAACAAAGTGGCTCTAGACCAGCAGCAACAAATGAGAAAAGAGATGACATGGATGCATATAAATTTGATTACTATCCTCAACTATACCATGAATTGTCCAATGTTCGTCATACGTCATCTGATTTTATGTTCCSACCCTCTATTTTGATTACCTACTAGTAAATTTCACATTTTTTAAATGCATAATATAGTTTGCATATTCTATAATCCGTTATAATGTGAAATTCTTAATCTGAAATTATTCATTTAAATTGTGCAATGTATCTTTTGGATCTTAAAGGAATATCATRATATTTCCCAATTGGAATTGGAATATAAACTCAAAGAGAAGGAATGTCATACTGTGGATTATATTTAATCGGTTCATATCATTCAACTGTTGACTGCCACACCAAGTATGTTCCCAGAAATAAACTGATAATGTATGCAGTAGGGCAAAGAGTGGAGTTTTGCTCCTGAGTAAGTGAGGCGATAGTTAAAAATAGCGGCATTCAACATAGTTTAACTTTTTTCGCTGGGATGTAAAGATCCTGTGATTAGATAGATTCGCTTTAGCCAGCCCGTTTCCTTGGGAAAGGCGTAGTACTAATTGTACCTAGATATCATAATCATCACGATAATTGTTATGAAACAAAGCAATGGAAGAGATGGGGCGAGCTAACTTGTGGAAGATTTTCTGCGAAAAGGAGATATTAATGCAAACTTCACACACTCTGCATGATTGGTGTGGCTTTGGCAAACAATATAG
>JASDQU010681868.1:0-25876 GCA_032191745.1 Picea mariana
GTTGATGCTACAGAGGCTAGTAAAGAGATGATTTGGTTACAAAGGTTTATGGAGGAATTGGGAAAGAAGCAGGAGAACAACAAGTTGTATTGTGACAGTCAGAGTTCCATTCACCTTGCAAAGAAATCATCCTTCCATTCGAATACTAAGAATATATAGTTGAGGTACCATTTCATATGATTCGCCTTGGAAGATGGACAATTGTAGATGGAAAAGATACACACTAGCCAGAATCCTGCAAACATGTTAACAAAGGGAGTAACCAGGGAGAAACTGATTTCTTGCTCAGTTTCAATTGGTCTTCAAGAATAAAGATGAAGATGAGAAATTTGCCAGGTCCAAGAAGGTTCAGAGTCTGGCATATACAGCAGCGGTGGAGTTGTTGAGATTAGTCTCCAAGTGGGAGATTGTTGGTTGTGGAGCCTGATTATCTTCCTGATTTATATGTCTTTTACTTTCAACCGTGTTTATACCCCATGAAGTATTTACACCCCAGAAGTATGTACACTCTTCCACGTAGGGCAGTGCAAAGGGGGGGTACCCCCTCTGCGGGGTCTGGGGGCAAGCGGGCCCCCAGTGGGGGTTCGAGGGCAAAGCCCTGGAAGAAAAAATTTCCTTATAAAAGTATATTGTAATTTCATTGTAAATTTGGACTGTTCATTATAAGGTCGCATATCTAACGGTAGAGATTATGTTAGGGTTTTTTCCCTAGAAGGCAACCCTCTTTTATGAGGGAAATGTATTGCGGCTATGGTTGGTGGTGAATATTGTATTCTGAGAGAGGAGACTGTGAGAGAAAGAAAAGGAAGTTACAACGGGTTTTGCTGTAGGTTGTATCCCTTCATTTGTTGGATAATAATAAAGGAAGGACCTGACAATTTCTCTGGTGGACGTAGCCCACACTGGGTGAACCATGTAAATCTGTGTCTCTCTTGTATTGTGGGTCTTCTGTGTTTTGTTTTTGCATTTGTTTTATTTTATTGCTCTGCGGTCCTGTTTTTCTAACAGGAATGGCACGAGAGAGAGCAAGAAGAGGAAGATTACTTCGTTGGGAATGACCCGGGAACAGTTATGGCCCTCCGACAATGTGGATTGTTGAAATTATTCAAGATTCATGGAATGAGGGCCCAACTAAGACTACTTGAGTACTTAGTTCACATGTGGGATGTGAACAAGCAAGAATTTCATGTGGGTGCCCACACACTCACCATAGATATAGAGGATATCTACTTCGTAACATGACTATCTCACCATGAATCTTGAGTGACACTTATAGGTAGCAGGGGTGGAGGTGAGACTATGAACCACTACATCAGTGAACATTGTGTGTCAGGTACCCATAAACATAACGGTAAAGTCATTATCAAGGATGTCTGAGACTTGCCTCGGCAGACCATCCTCTATACTATCATGCGCATGGTAGGGAGTGTAGCTCCCCACATGGCCCTTCAGAGCTACTTTCAGTATACATTAGAGTGTATGGAGCCCTGAGTCTTCCAATAGTGCGAAGGGGTTCTTAAAATTATGAAGAAACAACTGACCAAGTGAAGAAGTGGTGGGTTGAAACAATTTGTATATGGTTCTATTTTAGTATCCTTTTTCCTAGAAAGGGTCCCAATTTTATGCTTGTAGGTAGAGTGGGGAATACTTGCTCCACATGATTTGAGAATGAAGAGGTGGTTAGACCTCATGGTCCAACATGCAGCTGGTCCCATCATTAAGTATAACTATGTCTTCTTCGAGTGGTTGAGGACTCAAATTATTATGGTTGATGATTATGAATACATCAATTTATATTTCCATGGAGATCTGTACCTAACTCTCCTCAAAGGTTCCTAATGGGGGGACATAGGTAAGAAGGAAAGTTTGTTTATATCATGTTTTTGTTATTTTTAAAGATATAAAATGTTTTTTATGTTGTTTATCCGATGACTAATAGAGTGATCTTCGATGATGCAGATGTCGGACCTTATTGTCCTCCAGGTTCATCCCCTATCCGGAGGCGAGGGGAGAGAGGTGATGTAGTAGGAGTAGTTGTTGCCGACTTCGAGACCATAGAACAAAATATGGAGGGAATCACAATGAATATCCTAGATGCCTCTATATATGATACTCCTAGGCATTATCAGTGCCACATAATGGGCGTGTTTGCATCCATCGTTCAACTTCTCTGTAGAGTAGCACAAAAATCACGTGTTATAGCGAGTAACATCCTTGATGATCTGTTGTATATGAAGCCATGTGCTTCACATTTTTTATATGAAGCAAGAATGCAGAGATGCGATGATCCTTCTCTAGAGATGGACTGCGATGTCTTCATAGGCTGCAATATACCTAGTGTGCGACGATGCTAAAAGATAAGGAAAATTCAAACTTCAGGAAAGTTCTAGAAGGGGATCTTCTAGAAGATGATGTGGCCTCTAAAGGGTTTGGATCTTACTCGACATTGTCGCACCCCAGGTATATTGCATCTTGCGGATACGTCATAGTCCAACTCTAGATGAGGATGTGACAATTAGGCATCATCACACCCCATGCATTCTGCAGGGTGCGACGACCTTCCTTAATAGGGTTTTTGAGAAGGGAAAGAAAATCACTTTCCTCCTGGAGAAAGAATATTTTATGTTTTTAGGGAACATGAAAACATTTTTTCAGTGGATAACTGGGGTGACCAAAATAATGTGTAAAAATACCCTAAAGGAGATGTGTTCTCAAAATTAGTCCCAAGTAAGAACCCCAAGGAACCAAAGGTATTAATAAAAGGAAATCCTCCCCACTCTGAAAAATTCCCCCAATGTAAAGGTGTGCTAACCCATGGAAAGTTAAACCCTCCTAGCGTGGAGCTACCCCCAACTTGACTAGGGAAAACCCAAAAAACACTAGGAATATTCCATCCAAAAGGTAAACCAACACCTCACAATGTCGTGCCTCTCATAGGAATTATGGAGGTGTTAGTAACCCCACCCCCCATGTTGAAACCAAGTATCGACCCCCCACTAGAACAAATATGCATACGTGGGAATTCAAATGGATGGGATGGGTGTGGGAATTCTAGGTAGACTAATGGATGGGAATGAAGACATGGTTAATGTCCTCCATATCAAGGGACCCATAGAAAAATGCATAGACAAAATAGGTCTAATTGTGCTCAGGGAAGGTAATGTGGTCATCACAAGCATGCCCCTAGTCCCACTTATGGATGGGATTGATGGCTCAACCACATTGGATGAAACACTTGGTCTTGACATGGTGTTAGGATATCTAAATAAAGAAAATGTTTCACTAAAAATTTCCCTTACCTAGATAAGTATGGGTACTTCAATATCGGTCAAAGGAGGATTAAAGTTTGGTGGACAACTTTCATCAACCACTTCCACTTCAACCAAAATAGTCTTCTCAAATCAAATATGAGACTCTTGATATTCACAATAATGTGTCTCATGTCGCTTGATAGGTGGTTGTACCTTCGTGATTGGCTCTAGTCCCTATAATCAACAAGATGAGCTTGGTGATTTATCCACAATGAAGGTAATATGTGAAAATCAAACAAAATCCAACCTAAGGCCAATATAGACATGGAATCAAAGAGAAAACCCCTACCAAATCTAGGACAATAGTAAGAAAACCAATGGCTGAGAGGGCCTTCTAAAAAAAAACCCTATGGGCAGGGATGATTTTAAGGATGGAAATTTATTTTTAAATGTAGAAACCCTGCAAAATCTTACTAATTCTTCATATGCCAATTATAAATGATTGGCGATGTTTTTGTAAAAATATTCAAATTTCTAAGGATTTTATATATATTTTATAAAATTTTGGCAATTTTTAAGGTAAAATAATTTTATCCTATAGAATTTGGGCGAATCATTTTTAAAATAGCGAATTTCGTTTTTGGAAAAACCATGGACAATTAGCCCATGAGCAAAATTTAGCCCCTAAAATCATCCCTGCCTATGGGGAGATGAAGTCCCCAAAAGATTGGGTAGCAAAGGTATGAGGAGAAGTTATGATGAATAACATGAAACATCCCTCACTGATGCAAACACTCTTTATTAATGAGGGCACCCTTTGTGGGAAATGAAACCGTGAATGAATGTCTGTCCTTGGTACTATAGGAATGTCCCTCCTATAGTCACCTCTATATCTATCTAGGAATGGTCATTGAGGCTACCACCTGATAATCAATGACTAGGAGAATAGTCAAAGGTCCAACCACATGTAAGGGAAGAGTAAATATGGATGATTATTTCAATGTGTTACCTCACACACATGTGTGGAACCAACGAAACCCCCATATACATAGTAGTCAAAGTGATATCGCAAAAACTAAAACAAGCAGAGAGGGGTAATCTCCCTACATGCCCGGATGCAACCTTTTTCTTAACTCCTATGTTATAGAAGATTATTGACACATTGGTTGCAAACATTTATTTTACACTAGTTAATGACTTCTAGGATTCATTTTGGTGGCCTCAAATAGTTTACTCTCCAATCTTATTCCAAGGCCCTAACCCTATCTAATGTTTGTTCATAAAGAAAGAAAATTGTCTAGTAGATTTTAGATTACACAATTCCTTTTATGGTTGTTTCTTATGTCAAAGGAAAATGAATGAAACCTTTATTTTTTTTATGACTCTTGACCCAACCAAGTAGTGAAGATATGTCAATACAATCTATTCACTTCAATGAATTCTATACAAGGAGGGAAATATATTTTTCCTTTTATTTATAAACTTCAAAACAAAGTCCTCAAACACTAAGAAACCATGCAAAAAATTCATATCCAAAATTCTTATAAAAATTCAAACCAAACACTTCACCAATGCGCTTTTGTTCTAATGCTTCAAAAGCTTGGATGGATGCAATTTTTTTTCTTCCCAAATGTAATGCAAAAGTTTCATAATCTAATCAAGGACACATAAATCAACAAGCAAGGGATATAGTAAATTAGTAGTGATCCTAAATATCCCACTCTAATATCACTACAAAAATCTCACCCAAAACTTACCTAAGAAAATGGATCTAGTAATGAGCACTAACCACACAAAGACTAATGACCAAATGAAATCAATATCAAACACTATCATATATTATCAGATATGCTGGGAGCATTTCCCAACTTCAATGGATCACTTTGAAAATGAACAAAGTTAACCAAATAATTCACACAAACCACACAAACACACTTGAAATGAAAATTGAATGCAAATAGAGTGACAAAAGGATTCAATCAAAGAAAATATATACTGGCACAATTCAATCGCAGGTCTTTGGGATCAAAGAAGTCATATCTATTCTTAAAAATATGGTGATTTTACAATTTCCCTTGTTTACAAGGACCGTCGCGGTCTAAGGACCTGCAATAAGCTACGAGTAGCATGACACTAATAGTGAAACATGTTGTTATCATTGAAATATCGTCCGCAACATTCAACACAAATGGTTACAGAAACAAAACAATGCCAACAACAATTAGTTAACTTGCAGCACTAAAATGCATTGAAAAGGAAAAAAGCTATACAATTGGGTCAAAATTTGACATGAAAAAATTGACCAAAGGAAGCGCACGCACAGTGTGCGTGGGCTCATAAAACCCTCAGAGTGCACAATGTGCCAAGTGTGGGAATGTGTACGATTAAAGCCACAGACTTCTATGAACAATGCATTTATGAATCTTGTCGGCCCCTCAACCACTTATGGACCAACTTCCAACATGACTTGATCTTCATATATGAGGGAAATCCGAATGGGGGGCTGGTCAAGGACTAAAGGGTGCCTTAAAAGGCCCCTGTTTCACACCAAGAACCAATTTATTTTTCCTTGAATAAATTCTATAAATAAGAGCCATGGGTGCACTAAGAAACCAAAATCTTCATAGTATTGTTATGCTGTAATAATTCTCCCTTGAGAATCCTCTTTTCTCTTTGGATCCTTCAAGCATCATTGCAATAGGCCATTCCACTCACCTCTTGAGGGAATAATAATTTTTTTTCTTCACCATTTTTCATTTTGTTCCATTGTATGAAAAGATCTCCATTAGGGAACTCAAGAGCCCTAACAAGGAGGAAGAGGGGACTCATAAGTCCTCATTTTTCTCTACGATGTTTTGCCTACTAATCTATTCATCCATTGGTATCATTATGTTGGTCATTGGTTGATTTTAATGGTTCTAAGTTTCTCATGCTTTCTAACTTTTATTTCTTAGTTGTTTTAGTTTTTTTATTTTTTTATACATGTTTTTGTATTGTTTAGAAAATTCACAAAGTTTTTTGTTTTCTAGAAGGCTCATGTAGACATGCAATTGTTTTTGTTTTTATCACCCAAGTGACAAAACCAACACAACGGATTGGTGACCATACTAGGGAAAGGTATCCAATTCCACCCTATTTGAGCTTAGAGAGCACTTATTTTTAATCAATTTGTCTTTCTTGTACCAAAACTGGCCTAGCCCAACATGTCAAAGGAAAACTTCTGAGCTGCAAGAGGAGTGTTTCTCTTGGAAATCCCCCCCAACACGTGACAGGAAGTGCATGTATTTTCCTACCCACAGATGCACACTCAGTGTAATCTGTGCGCCACATACTTCTTTTCATTGTGCATTTTGGGCATTGTGCGCCCACTGCACACCTGTCAGAGTTGTAACCCACACATATCTCAATTTTTTCAAAATTGTAAGGGTTTTTATAATGATTTGAAGGCCCTTAGCCTTCATATTTTTTCTTTCATGCACTTTTTAAGGTACATGCATTCCACTTAGAGTCCTTTCCCATTTGAAAGGTTAGCTAAACATAGGCACTTAGGGGGTAAAAAAACCATATATTCTCCTCTTTTGATTTGGTTTCCAAATGGATGGATTTTTTGGCTTGTAAAATTTTAAGTTCAGATTATTTCTATCATACATAAATCACTTACATTGGGACTAGAAGTTAAATTTGACCCTTGAGTATGCTCTTCTCTCGCACCCTAGTGTGATCTTGAGAATAAAAAAGGTGGTTAAAGGGACATCTCATCTCCCTTTACAAAAATCCTTAGGAGAGGACAAAGCCCCACTAGGGTTCCTCTTAATTTTTTGAAATAATCTTAAAGTTGTAAGGGCCCATACATGCCCACATGTTGAAAACTTAGGATATTTTCTTGAAATTGATTTCTTAGTTTACATCACAATCTAGGGAAGTTTAAAGATCAAAGTAATGTGCCCATACATTCCCACATGTTTGCAATCTAGGATCGTTTTCAATCTTTCTTAGTGTAAACAAACATTTAAGGAGTTTAAAGGATTTGTAAAGGACCCATATGTCCACATGCTAGTTCTTTGGGGTTTTAAAATTCTGCACGGTTGTACCAATGACATATAGTAAGCTAGATAAACAATATTTGTAAGGACCACAGGAAGTCCACATGTTGAAATCTCACACTTAAATCATTAAATACTTTGCACACTTTCTCACTTGCTTGCACAAAATGTCACTCCTCACACACATAATTTCCATTTTGAACAGTGGAGGTTGAAGGAGGTTTTCTCCAAAGGAATTCTGAAACATCCCACTACTTCTTTGGAAATTATCCACACCCATTAATTCAAATGAGATTGGTTCACACCCCCAATCTCTCAGCCCACCACATCAAAATTTGTTCTAAAAACTCACTAATTTTTCTTCCAGAGGAGGTGCCAAAAGAAAGTTTTTAGTCTACATAGGATCTCAAGGGTATGCATCCAAATAACCCCCCGTTATCTGGTTCTGCCATTTTCAAACATTAGAAGTTGACAAATAGGGAACTTTCAAATCCTCCAAATAAAGTGTTCCTACACCATAAGGCAGAGAGATACATGTTAAGGGTTGAAGGTTGAGGTCCGGTTGTTCTACACATCCCTCCTTGAGTCACCCAACTCTTGGAAGGGCATCCAACCCATGACCCATTTCTATGGTCGAAAATATAAATGTCTCACTTTGACCGAGGTACCTAGTGACAAAAATTGAGGACATCTACCCAGGTGGCGATTATGGGCTGCAATCGCACTTAGATAAGATTTTGTGTGGCTATTTGGAAAAATATCCATCTCCTTCAGGATATGCACCCTCTACCCATCATTATAACTAATTATTTCAACATTCACTAGTTCCTCTTCCAGTGGCTTCACAGCCCATTGTTGGGTTCTTTTGGAAGGCTCAGTGCTATTTGAGAGGAAGGATGATACGTCTTTTAGGACACAGACGTTTGTTTTTCCTTGTTCCCCCACGTAGACAAAATCCACCTATCCACATGTTTTCTTGTTTACATTTGATTTATGTATGATGCTCATTTGATTACATGAAATTGTGAGTTGTACTATCTTGTGAAGGTCCAAATTATGCAAATTTGTTGTTCATTTATTTCTCTCTTGTCACCATTTGCACACATTCACATTTGTAGTCAGAAACCATAGGGGACCCACATAATCTCCATTGTTCCAGATGCCTACAAAATATTCCTCCTATTCTAGGAGTCCCTATTCTTGACAACTCACTGGCTCAACCATCTCACACACCCCCCGAGTGCTACTATTTTGGTATCAACTTTACTTGGTTCCACTTTTCTTGGGTCCAATTCCCAAAGCCATCCATCCATCCACTAGATTTCCTTCACAAGGATGTGGGGGGGAAACTTCTTCTCAAGGGAGAAGTACAACCCCACCAAATCCCTCTCAAGGAACAGTTCCACCACCTTCTCATACAATTGATGGAACTAATCCTCCACCAAATCTCCCTATTCCATACTTGGAGTCCCTTAACATTCATGATTTAACCAAACTCGTGAATGATCCCATTTTACGTGATCCCACTTGGCCCAATATTTCTACCAAAATACCTTCAAATATTCCAAAGTTTGAAGGAAAAACAGGGGAAGATCTTGCCAACCATGTTATGACCTTTCACTTATGGTTATATTCCAATAGAATCATGGATGATTCCATCCGCTTAAATTTGTTTCAACACACTCTCACTGGTTCCTTAGCCAAATTGTATGTGGAAGAAAAATCAGGGTCCCATGAAACCTTTGAATCATTGGCCAAGGCCTTTTTGTCTTTTTTCCAACTACTAGTTCTCCATGATATTGGCTTAGAACTTCTATGAGAGTTCAAACAAACTATTACCATCCATATAGTCGATTAAATCCATGAATGGCATCGACACCATAGTTTGTGTAAAGAATAAACCACCAAAGAACAACATCTTGATTGGTTTCTCAAATCACTTGTCTCTATTATTGCCAAGGATTCAACATCTAATTTTCCTCAAATGAAAGAGGAGGCCATCAGAAAGGCCCAATAGTTTGACCTCATCTATTCTCAATAAGGTTACTTGTACACATTTTTTCCTCATGCCCCTATACCCATACCATTTGGCCATGACAAACCTGGGATGTCCTACTCTACAAATGGGTTGATTGGTTCCATGAAAAACCAAAACCCTTAGAGACAACGATCACCTATTTATGGTTCACCTTAATATCCACAACCCTATGGAGGGACATATTATTACCCTCCTCCTGCTCACCAAAAACCATATCCTATTGCTCGTCCTACACCCAAGGGGGGACCCTCACCGATACCCATGATGTGTCTGGACTCTCAACCAAGTTCGGTTTCACCTTCTACCTCTGCATATAACCTTGGTATTAGTGAAAACATTTCAACTTCCTATGCACCCTATGGATTGTTTCCATAAAAAAATCCATGTTTTTTGTTTCCTTGTTGTCCACAGTAGGTTGATCCTCCAACTGGACAACCCCATGTCGGTGTTAACTTTGTTCAACCCTCTCCCATTCAACAAATTCATAATTTTGAACATTTGAATATGAAAAATCCATCCCATCAGTCGAGTAATGCCAAGAAAAAAGGGAAAAACCGAAACAATAATAACCCGAGACCAGACGAAAATAATACCCAACAAAACAATCCCTCTAGGGGAAACCAAAATCAAGGAAACTAGGACCACCAAGGGGAAAATAAAAACAAACAACGAGGGAATAAAAATAGAAATCTTAGGACTAAATTCCCCTTTTCTCTCTTTGGTGAGTATGGACATTATACTCACCATTGCCTCCAAATTGTCGACTTCAAATGGATGAAAGAATCCATGAACGTGCAACACCCTCTAGCGTCTCCTGCTGAGGGACATCTTAGTACCCTCTTGAGCTAGTACCATTTTCCATCACCTTGCGAGCCTATTATGGTCGACCCTCATCACTTGAAGGGCTCTTCCAAAATGTCCACGTCGAACTCAGGTGAAAAACCATCTTAATCGACATTGAAGTTATCGATGTCCTACTTGACTACAATATCTTTTTTGGACGTAGCTACATGTATGCTATGAAGGATATCACCTCTTCTATGTTTCGAACGATCATTTCCCCCCACAACCGGAAAATCGTCACCATCGACTAGCTTACACATTATAAAGCTAACCATTCCACCAACATTGATAACATTACTCCCCTTGTCCGCACTAGCTAAGATGCTTATTCAATCATCGACATGGGTCCCAACATTTTCAAGGGCCTATATTTTCTTGAGGCATATCATGGAGCCCCACCCCTCCTACACCTTTCAATAAAAGTGTGTGTAGTATCTTCTAATGGAACAGATATCAGAGACACTATTCCTCCCACTAAGGCCTCTCCTCACATCGAAATTACACTAGTTTAAGAACTATTACCTCAAGAATTCCCTGATAACCCCACTACACCACTNGGGTAATGGCTTGGGGGATTGTCTCCCAAACCATTACCCAAATTACTTTTTTCTACCCCCCACCTAGAGTCCTAGCATTCTAGGTAGTTTTAACCCTTACCCTTCCTAACATGGTTCTTTCCATCCTTGTATGGTATCTTCATCTAGCTGCGATGGTTCCTCAACCATCTCTCCCTCCTTAGACATAGGGAATCCCCATGCAGATCCCAGTACATGCTCTTGCCACACCACCCTCACCCCCAATAATTGACACCTCTTCGACTATTGGGGGAAGAAGAAAGAAGAAAGATCCCACAACTCCAATTCCTCTCCGAGTTCAACCTCCTTCCACACTATGCGAAGGAGAATGACACCCCGCTAATAGATGCCCTACTCTTCCCGAGTTACACAATTTGATTCATCTCCCGCAAGTAGCCACATTGCTTGCCACTCCACCAAGTACATCCACTACTATGACAGAGTCCACAACTACAGGCAATAAGGGTTTGTGAACCAAATTCTCTTACACCATGTGCTTATACTATGGCCACTACACTCATCATTTCCCAAATCTACCTCAATTTTTCCAAACGTTAGTTTTAGTACGCCAAACCTCTCATCCAGAGCCTTCTTAGCCACCCCCTACTGGGGCTTGCCTCACTAATATTCGATATATTTCATCATCAATACTTGTGCAAATGAGGCACTCTCCATAGTATTGGGACATTCAATTTCTATCCAGCGGTCCCTCGCACCCTGTACCCGATATCTCATCTGCATTCTCACCACTGGAGGACAACCACACATTAACAATCCCCTCTATCACCTACTAGGATCCCCTATATTATTGAATTTTTCACTGTGACGAAGATATCCTTGAGGAACTCACTACTCCAGATTGCCCATGGAACATGCTCCATCATCGAGCACTTTTCCTCTCATAGGATTCCTTTCATCCTCCTATCCCAACTTCCATATGCGCAATTGAAACCGAGGATTTTATTCCTTTAGGGAATATAGACTGTTTCAATAACCCTATCCCCTCCCCAGATGCTTTTGAACAAGGAAAAATGGACAACATCTCCCCCACTGTCGAAATTGACATTTCCATGAAACTGGGAATCATAGAAGAAACCACCATTGGCACTGCCTGCTCCCTTGAAGAAATCATTTCTTACAAATCTCTCTTTCAAGAATACCGGGACATTTTTTCCTTTTCATATACAGATATTCCCAACCTTGATCCATCTATAGTCGAACATTGCATCGACACTTGGCCAGATGTTTCCCCAATTCATCAAAAGAAAATCCCTCTTCACCCATCCAAAGCCGCGAATATCAAAGCCAAAATTGATAAGTTATGCATTGTTGGCTTCATTTACCCAATTGTGTACACTTCATGGGTCTCCAACCCCGTCCCTATTAACAAAAAATAGAGCACTATTCGCGTTTGTACAAACTTTTACGATCTCAATCACAATTTTACCAAAGACAACTTCCCAACCCTTTTCATTGACCAAATCATAGATGACTGTGCCGACCTTGAGGCATTGTCCTTTATTGATGGGTTCTCCATCTACAATCAAATCCAAATCCATCCAACAGATTAGTATAAAACCACTTTTACTATCCCTTGGGGAACTTTTTCTTATTGCGTCATTCCTTTTGGACTCAAGAACATAGGTGCTACATTTCAATGAGCCATGACCTACATTTTCCATGATCTTGCTCGCATCATCCTTACTTATTTGGATGACCTCACTGCTCGATCCAAAAAGTGAACTGAACATTTAGAGGACTTACACATCATTTTTCGACGATGTCGCCAATACAATATGCGCTTCAACCCCCTCAAGTGTGTATTTTGACTTACTGCCAGATGCCTCCTTGGGTTCATTGTCTCCCAACACGGCATAACGGTGGACATCACAAAAATTCCACCACCTAGGAATTTATGCCAACTGCAGAGCCTACAAGGCAAAGACAACTTTTTACATCACTTTGTCCCATACTACACCACTCTCGCGTATGGTTTTCTCTGCCTACTGTGTCATGATATCCCATTTCAATTGGAAGAACATGCTCAAACAAATTTTGATTATTTGAAATATGCCTTATCCAACACCCCTTTGATTAGTCCTCTAGACTATGATCACGATTATATCCTCTACTTTTCGGCCTCAGTCGTCTTAGTAGCAAGAGTCCTCATCTAATTAGAGGATGATGGGCATGAACATGTCATTTACTAAATCAGTAAAAATATTTCAGGACCACCCTTGAAGTACAATCATGATGAGAAACACACCCTAGAAGTTGTCCTCGCGGTCCAAAAACTGTGCCATTATATCGTACTTTGAACTACCAAGGTCGTAGCAGATTCCAACCCCATGCAGTACTTTCTTAGTCAATGACAAGTTAATGGAAATTTTTCTCGATGTATCATTATCCTCCAGGAATATGACCTATAATTCTCAACTCCCAAAATAAATAAAGCGCTTGTCCTCGTCGAACTCATTATGGATTTTCCCTCGGATGCTCAAGCTTCCCCCATTAATACATATTTTCCTGACGAACACCTCTTCTTCATCCCCTCTAATGACCTCTGGTACAATGACCTCCTTATCTACCTACGAACACAAAAGTTTGCATCTCATCTCTCTCTAGATGATCGTCGATGCATTCACCATCATGCCCCTCGATATCTTCTCATCAGAGACGTTCTCTATCGATGCGGGGTCGACACCATCCTTCGTCGATGTTTGACCATCGACAAAGATGGAATATTCTTGAACGATTTCCATAGTGGAGGTTGTGATGGTTACCTCTCAAGTATGTCCACCACCCAAAAAATCATTCGAGTAGGGCACTTCTAGCCCATGTTGTTTCACACCTGCATCCATGTTGTCAAGTGATGCGACAAATGCCAGCTCTATCCAAAAAAAAGAATGAGCACCACCAGCTCTTCTACATCCAGTCATCATTGTCGACCCTTCTACAAATGGGGAATAGACATCATGACATTCCATCCTCCATCCAGTAATGGACACAAGTACATTGTCTTGGTAGTGTATTACTTTAACAAATGGGTTGAATCCATGCCCACTTTCAACAACACCGCTGACACAGCAATGTGTTTTTTCTTCAACCACATCATTACCCGATTCAGAGTCCCACTATAGTTAGTGTCTGATCATGGTAAACACTTTGAGAACGAGATCTTCATAGAACTCTCCTCAAAGTTAGGCTTCTGCCATGAGTTCTCCTCCCCATATTACCCTTAGTCCAATGGACAGGTCGAGGCTGCCGAAAAAGTCCTCAAAACCATGCTACAATGTATCGTCAACAAACATAAGACCAATTGGCATCATATGTTGCTTTCCACGTTATTGGATTATCGCACGACAGTGAAAACTTCCACCGATTTTACATCGTTCCACCTCGTCCATTGGATCGAAGCCACCCTCCCTATCGAGTGAGAAATCCCCACATTACACACTTTCATCGAGCTATTACCCAACACTGCTATGATGGAGCAGCGCCTAATCACCTTAGAGTCACTGGATGAAGATCGTCGATCTTCATTACATAACAATGAGGCAACTAAAAAATTGTCCAAATCTACCTTCGACCGCCATGTCAACCTTCGCTCATTCAGGGAAGGGGATCTCATATTATCCTACGATATCGCCCATGATACCCTCGAACATGGGAAATTTGAGTCATTATGGCATGGACCCTACATACATCCTAGCCTCTCCAGAAGGCTACCCTCTCAAAGAACCTGTCAACAGGTTGTACTTAAAGAAATTTTATGCCTGAGTGTAGCCATCCTACCTTAGGTTTTCTTTGTACACATTTGTAGGGTTTTTATTCTTATTTTTCACTACCACTCTTCATGTCTGATCTATCATCCATTTTTTTGACATATGCATCATCCATCAGCCTACCACATTGGTTACGCTGACGGTGTGAACCGCTGGACCCAGAATCTCGCTTTGGCCTCTTGGAACCTCTATACCGCCTCACATGTATTACTCCACTCCAATGGCATATCTTTGGGCTTTACCACCAACAACCAAGTTGAATATGATGTCGTCAGTGGTCTCCTTGCCAAGGCCAGTCACCACCACATTCGTCACCTTAGCATTCTATTAGATTCCCATCTTGTTGTCTTGCAAATCAACAATGTATAACATGTTCCTCTTTCACAAATACTTGTGAGTTATACTTTTATCTCACAACTTTGATTCAATTACCTTTACACATATTCCAGGAAAATTTAATCAAATAAAAGATAACATGGCTAAGCTAGTATTAGGTTGGCATTTATCACATTAAAACATCATCGCATATACATAAACATCATACATCTTTCGCAACATATAGAAAAGACATAATAAGCATAAAAAACATCAAAACATAGGAGACATACATTATCCAAAAAATATGTGCCCATATATATATCATCACCAGTGTCACAAGTGTTTACATAATACAAAATACATTTCCCGTAGAACAGTGACTCCCGTCACCCTTATAGGTACAAAATGGGTACCCCTTACCCTATACAAAATGGGTATCAACTACCATGTACAAAATGGGATCTCGATCCTATAACTACATAACCCGACACTCATGGTGCCCCCATAGCTCCCCCCCCCAAGTCCTATGTTAGCTAGAGGCACCCCACTAGTTGGGGGCTCTCCGGGTCCAAGGGGCAACTGACCAGTCATCATTGCCCCTGCTAAGGATACTCAGTGGATCAGGGTCTACCACTATTCTAGTACACCCATACACTCCTCCAGGACCTCCTCGTCCTATATGTGGGCCCACATAGCCTCCGACAAACCCTAGAACACTCGCTCGAAATAGAAATAGAGGTCCTCCACCATTGCTTCGGCCTTTTCTTGCACCTCATGTGTTGGTCCAACACCAACATCCTCTCGTCTCTGCCTCTTCCCTGCCCTCGGATCTACTCGCTTTGGTCACACTAGTCCTTGACGAGGAGGCTCCTCGACCATCTCTTCCTCTCGAAATCGGGGTCCCACTTCTGTGAAACAACACCAAAAATAGAGTCAACATCCATATATACATACATAATCAAATGATACTTATAAAAATCACAAAAGATAAATACAAGGATGTACCTCGAACATCTAGGTCCTCCCTAAGAGGAAGCACCATATCGGTGTCATGTCGGTAGTCCATACCAGTGTATGGATACCTCAATATCACCTATGGCATCTGTCCCCACACGCACGCCATCATCATCGTGAAGTAATTTCCACCCTCTCCACCCCCATTTCGATCCAACACATGGGCCCACCACATTAGTCACGACTCTCTTGGCCCTACAGGCTCCAACAGAATCCTAGGGCACAATAGAAGCACCCTCTCTAAAAACCAAGCCACCGTAATAGACCCAAAGGCGTAGTCACCAGATTCATATCTCCGACACTAGTCAACCTGCCCTGACATCCTGGTGTGTAGCATAAGTCCTGAGGAAAAGTGGTCCCCATTAAGGACCCTCTCCACGATACTCAGCTGACCTCCTATGATCCATTGAGTTCCAAAGGATTCGTAGATCCTCACCACCATAGCGACGATGAACTCTGTTAGGAAGTCCTTTATCGCCTCAGTCTGGATGACCAAACCCGACATCGGGTGCGACCCTGTGCAGTGGAGAGAAACCAAGTAGCCTACTGCATCATCCCCCAATAGTTGAGGGTCCATAGGAAGGGCCATCCCATGAAATGGGAGGACCGTAAAAAAATAGACATCCTCGATAGTTGAGAATGTAAGATGCTATCCCTTGACAATGAAACACTACAGATTAGTGTTCCACATGGATATCAGATACTAGAGAAGGAAATCCTGCGACTGTATCAAAGGTAAGTCGAAGAACTTGAGCAACCCGCGGACTGCCAAGTTCCTTCGAACTCTCGGCTGTTGTCTCATCGCCTCTTGGAGACGGTCCCATTCTCTCTCTCTCCAATGAATTGACACCATTCTCTCTGGAATATGTTGATCACCTACATCCACACAAAAACATTGGGTCAGCCTTCATCATCCATAAAAACACATAAAAAATTACACAATTTCAACCCCCTTAGCCTTGCCTCTAGTGCACGACTTTCACCCATATAGGTTCACACATGTGCGCACTTGTTCGTTGCATAGTTATGCACTCATGCACAACTCTCTGTGAAACAACCATGCATCTTATGCGCAACTGTCACCTAGACAAGTGCGCACATATGCACACCTATTCTCTAGTCAGTTGCGCACTAATGTGCAATTGTCTGAGAAACAACTGCACACAGTGCGAAGCTGTCAATCCAACAGGCACGTATCTTATGCATGCCTGTATTTTCCTCTTCCGCACCCACATGGGTGGTTGTTTCAAGCACATCTGCACACTGTGTGTGAGAAAAGGAATTATACCCGCACATATGTGCATGGGTATTCCTCCTTGTCCTGAGCATTGGTGGGCTCCTACCCAAAACCACCCCTGTAAGTCCCTCCGTACACCCCCTAACTAAATTCTACAATTTTCACATGATGCAAGAGGTTATGACCACTAACCTGGCTCTCACAACTTCCGGATCGGTTGACTCGCACTCCCGTAGTCTCCAAATATCCTCAAAATGTTCTCATCAAATCAACTATAGTGGTGGGTACAAATGAGGTGGTATTGTGGGCCCACCAACCACATATAGTCCCCTTTGCCAAAATTTCACACTCAGTTACACGAGCCCAGAGCCTCCATTTTTCGATCCGTTAGGAGCCAAGGAATCCTGGTCCTGCCATATACACGTTCACACTCCCCAGGCCATCCACACATATATACAAATACACATTCACGGAGGAACATTTTTCTCACATCATGTTCAAGTATGGATGCCCATGTTAAAATTTATCAAATGACTGCTATAGTTTATTTATCATTAGATATTGTTCATGTCGAGTATTTGGTTTTCATGTGTGCAGGTACATGTTCATTCAAGCGACGTCGTCCATTTAGGTATATGTTGGACACTAGCATGTAATTATTCCCTCTATAAATTAATTTCATCTCCGAGTCATATCCTCTGACATTTACCTCTACGATCCTTACATTCTGCTCTATATTACCTTCACCTCTCCTACATTGTGGTACTTTCACCCGATAGTACTCTCCCCACCATGATTTGTCCCATTCATAGTTCCCCTTGGCCACTTGACACTCATGCTAATTTCAACCCTCAGGGATGTGAATCTTGATAGCCTTATTCACTTCCGATAATAAGCCCCTTACTTATTCTCATCATATTGCTAGTTTTCCCAATGGACTCCCACATCATATCATCTTGGTTCTATTAACTACACCTCCACAGTATCATTAGCCATCCATCTCATCCACCATCAATTGTCCCATCTTCAGATTTTCCTCCATTCATTTACCTCATACAGAAACCCACCCATGAGGCCCCCACCCTCCACCAGTTCTCTCTTGCAACTTGCACCCTCACAGGTCTAGCCATCTTTCACTCGGGCACCTGTTTTTGTATCTGTATACTCAACCCAAATTATTCTTTATTTGTTTGGTAATTGTAAAAGTTCTTTTCTTCCATCATTTACTTATATTTTTGTCATCACCCTTAATGACCTTCTTTTCCCTAGCAACGCAACCCATGTCGCCCTTGGTTGGGGAATCCACTCTCTTTTCATACCGACATTGTTCACAAACCCCGAGTATTCCAAGTCCATGTTCCCATGATCTCTGATCTTGTCCACTTTGTTAACTCTTATGGCACAGCTTAACACCATATCTAGTCATCCCCCTCACACTAGATACAGTTTTATGGTTGCTTCCAATCATTCGTCAAAATCCCCAACCAAGGGAATTCTTGAGTCTCATCGCATTTTGACTTCGTTCATGCTACATGTCCGTACCTTATATCTTCTCAGTGGATTTCACGAAGCCCTTTGCTTCTTCGATTCACATCTCCCTTTCTGTCAACATCAACACAACTTCTAGAAGGGTGGCAGTATCTTGAATCTCATTACCTTTAAAATGAGGAGTCTCGAACCACACAGAGAGAATCATCATTGCTCTTTGAGTTTGTTGACCCTGATAACATTCAATTTCAAAAAACTCTCATGTTACGGTGGGTCTTACTATGTGACTATTGCAGTTGTTTCATACTAGCGGAAGACCTCTGAATTCGTTAGGCCATCAATGTCTGCGAGTCATTGACACTTCTTATAGGTGTCCTTGCCTCACTTCAGAGTATGTTCACCATTTAGAATTGTTATTTGCCATTATCAATTTCCCTCGAAGGCACTACAGTTATCTACATCAACATATATCTTCAGTTACAGTCTCACATTTTGGTAACATGACACGAGCATGGGGCATGCCTGCTTTGTTTGTACACATATTTTATTTTTTCTCCCTAGAGAAAGGTTTGGGTCCCATAGTTTTCCCTCTCCCTCTGACGGATCTCTCTTGCAAGTTCTTCTCAACAATTTTCATTATAATGGCACTCTGAGTGAAAGAAACATTGATGTATTTCGATTGTACGTATGCTCCTAACCTCATACATCAGGGGGCATCTGTTATCACTGAAATATCGTCCGCAACATTACACGAAAATGGTTACAGAAACACAACAATGGCAACAACAATTAGTTCACCTGCAACACTGAAATGCATTCAAAAGGAAAAAAACTATACAATTGGGTCAAAAATTGACATGCGCAAATCTACCAAAGGAAGCGCGGGCACTATGCGTAGTGTGTGCGGGACAACAAATCCATGAGAGCACATAATGCGCCAAGTGTGCGACTATGTATGATAAAAGATCCACACTTCTATGAACAACGCATTTATGAATCTTGTCGTCCCCTCAACCACTTATGGACCAACTCCCAACACGATTTGACCTTCATATCTTAGCGAAACCCGAATGGGGGGTTGGTCAAGGACTAAAGGGTTCCCTAAAAGTCCCATTGTTCACACCAAGAACCAATTACATTTTTCTTTCAACAAATGCAGTAAATAAGAGCCATGGGTGCATTAAGAAACCGATATCTTCATAGTACTGTTATGTTGTAAGAATTCTCCGAGAATCCTCTTTTCTCTTTGGATCCTTCAAGCATCATTGCAATAGGCCATTCCACTCACCTCTTGAGGGAATATGCATTGTTTTTATTCACCGTTTACAATTTTCTTCCATTGTATGAAGAGCTCTCCATTAGGGAACTCATATTCCTCCCAAGGAGGAAGAGGGGATTCATAAGTCCTCATTTTTCTCTATGGTGTTTTTCCTACTAATCTATTGACCCATTGGTTGCATTATGTTGGTCATTGGTTTATTTTTATGGTTCTAAGTTTCTCATGCTTTCTAACTTTTATTTCTTAGTTGTTTTAGTTCATTTCTTTGTTTATACATCTGTTTGGCTTGTTTAACCCACTCACAAACTTCTATCTTGTCTAGAAGGCTCATATAAAACTACAAGTGTTGTTGTTTTGCTGACCAAAGAAACAAAACCAACACAACACATGTGACAACTTCAATTTCTTTTGAAAGAGAAATATATATTTGAGATCTATGAGATATGAGAAATATAGACAAGGAGTATGAGGGAAGACATAAATTAAATCACAAAAAAATCAAAGGATAACTAACAAGGAATTCTAAATTATAGAAGAATCAAATATTCTTCCCCAATGGAGTCGCCATTGTTAGATATCCCTAGGATCTACCTATTGATCCTAGAGAGACTCGAGTATGGTTTCCCTAGATCTAAACGAGCAATTCAAATTTATACCAAGAGGGGACAGAATGACATACCTTGAAGGTTGTTCGAATGACATACCTTGAAGGTTGTCCTTGTATGTCTTGGCTATTATTTACAACTGCTCCTTTCACACAAGTAACACACAAACACCAATTTTTTTATTCTCATAGTGTTGGAAATCACTAACCTAATTCAGATCTAAATTGATGTATTCATTACAAGACCAGATCTAAACATTCATGAATATAACACGAATATTTATGGGGAAAACCAATGATCTATTATCTCAAAATGTGAAGAATACATCAACCATTGTACTTTTAGTGTAGATGCATCCTCCTTGGCCCCTTTCTCCTTGATCCTCCTCATATTCTCAATAAAATTAGCAAATTTGATTTTGGCTAATGTAGATGGAGAAACACTTTTGTATTTGGATAACATAACTTTGAAAATGATCTTTCCCCCTTCATGCTCAAGACTTGCCTTGTTTATATAGATCCTTGGAAGAGGCTTGAGAGAGCTTCTAGATCTTCTAAGAGAATTTCAAAGCTCATACCACGAAGAACCAACTCATCCCTCATCTCTCTCTTCAAAACTATGTGAATCTATAACGCTGCAGAGATTGTCGTGGGTTGCATCATAGCTGACTCATAGTCGTTTTCCTATGTATGGCAAAGGAGGACCCTAAAAATTACCCAAATCTTAAGCTAGAGATGTGTGTTGGTTTTCTTCTTCTACTATATTGCTCTCTAACCCTGTACGGTGGAAATTAACGCTATAACAACAAATACAATACCAACCTTTAAATATATTGAAACCTAACTGGCATACCCCGTGGATCCAAATCTTACTTTGGGCCATGCGCTCATACAAGGTGGGGACTCAACCCGTCTGAATCGTGAATGTGACTACAACACAAGTTTGAGTATACCTAATTGTCTGTGGTAAGATGTCTTATATTGTGATTTGTCCACGAGTCCACTTTTTTGTTAATAAGTGCAAATTTAATGCTTTCAATATATAATGTGGTACACATGTCAAAGTAGATTTACAATGAATTTAAAAACCGTTCATGATATGGACGCAATAAAATCAAAATACATATACCAGTTACTTCTAATATATTGTAAATATACAACTTTAATTTCAATTGCCAAATTTCTTATGTGTAAAAACCAATAGGCAAATTTCAGATATGTGTAAGATCCATCTTTTCGAGACTTAATGATAGCAAACTATAAATATGACATTATAAGATTTATTTGACAAATTCTCCTCTTTGACTCTAACCAATTTAAATGTAAATAAATAATTCAATATAGAATAATAGGAATTTTGTATGTATGGTACAAGTGCTCTAAGCAATTTGCTACAATGTAAAGAAATGTCTATTGGTTGTATTGTTGAGAATTTGTTTTCTGGTTCTTGGTGAAGGGTTGTATTGGTTGAGAACCAACGAGAGAATATGCGATGAAGGTAGTTTGCAAGCAAGGAGACGAAAGAAGATGTATATTGGCTAGTCTGCGAGATGAGATTGGTTGAAAAGTACAGATAATGGTTACAGTCACGAGAACGGTGAATTAAAATGATTTTTTTTTTCACATCTTAATTTCCCTTCCCACCAGTGCTTTCTTTTTCACGGCTTAATATGTTGTTTCTGCGGAGATGAAAAACTAAAAGATGGACTAAAAAATGAAAAAGAATATCAAGCAGGGAAGTAAATAGAAAATAGATTTTTGTTTCAAACAAATGTCTCAAAACACTTTATAGTTGTGAGAGCAAAAGTATTTATTTTTTTGAACCCTTCACTTTCAGGTTTATTTTCAGGTTCAAATCATAGATGATTTTAAGGATGAAAATTTATTTTAAAATGTAGAAATTTTGAAGAATATTAGTAATCCTTCCTATGTCAATTATAAATGTTTGGCCATATTTTTGTAAAAATAATCAAATTTCTAAAGATTTTGTATAATTTATATAATTTTTTAGCTATTTTTAAGGTAAAATAATTTTGTCTTATATAATTTGGGCTAATGATTTTTAAAATAACTAATCTTTTTTTGAAAAAAACAATAAAAAAATAACCCAGGAATCAAATTTAGCCTCTAAAATTATCCATAGTTAAAATGTTCAAATGCAATACTTCTAATTGTAATTATTTGTGCTTTCTCAAACATTTCAGCTAAAGTATCCCATAGCTTCAGACAAGCAGATCGAACCCATACATATGGCGTGCATTCTGAATGTGCTTAATTCCTATGTCCTCTTTATAGAATTCAACAATTTCATGCATAGACTTAAAAAAATACAATGCAAGCATACAAATTAAGGGTTTGAGTTCTTCAAGTGTCAATGCAAGTTAAAGAAAGAAGAAAATTCCCTCCATGTCTAAAACTCATTTATACCACAGATTGTACTTTGAATTTGATATCTCAAATCCCTAAGGAGATTGAAAATGAGCCTTAAGTTCCCGAAAGAAGCTTCACGGAAATTAGTTGCTGGATCTGCCAGTACAGGACAGACGAACGGAAACAAATGAAATCGAATATAAAAAGTGAAGAAGAAAACAAAAACTAGATATTGTTGTGACACCATTCACCCTGTTTTGGAGGTCTCTTTTGACAGACTCGTCCATTCTATCATCCCCTTTTATCAACAATTCCTTTTGAATCTGTGATGCCGTAGTACCTACGTACAACTGAAAGCATTAAAAGAACTGAATAAAATAAAATTCAAATTTATGGTAAATCAGGGCTAAATCCTCGGAAAAAAGCATTAAAAGAACTGAAAGAAGACATGAATCCAAATTGAAGAAAAGCATGAGATCTTCTTTTTGGATTTGCCAGCTGACTCATCTACTAACAGTTCCTTCCGTTAAACTCATCTGCTTTTTTGAATTTATTCTTCCGTTATAGAGACGGATAACGGTCATAACCCGTTGAAGAGAGGAACTTCGTTTCATAACGGTTGTCGCGTTTGTCCTTCGTAGAGAGAGGGACAAACGCGATAAAACATCTATCCGTTGGAAGGAAGGATATATATATCTCGAATCTTACACAATTCCAACATTTACCTTCTCCTTCCTCCTCTATCCATGCTCTGGTGTGTCTGTGTGACTGGGTTTTTGAGTCTCAACCGAATGTTAGTCTTTGTGGTCTGTGTGTGATCGGTTTTATGGGTTCGAGTCTGTGTGATATTGTGTGATCGATTGTATGGGTCTGACTCTGTGTGGGGTTTAACTTTTGAGAGACGGAGTAGAGGAGGAGGCTAGGCAGGGACTGGAATGGAGGCAATAAATTGAATCCTCCACTTGAGCAGACGAACTTCAAAGGAATTTAGGGCGCAACTAATCTGTTGAACAGACTTTTGGATCATCATGATCGATGCTCTCTCTTAATGCTTCTTACAGGTACATTTTGTTATTAGTTTCTCGGATCTCTTGTCTGCTCTGCTCTCAGAAACCCTAGAAGCCCTAGTCCTTTCAATTCTGTTAATTTCTTCAGCCTTGCAATGAGGGTTCGGTTGTGTTCTCATCTGGGCTTCCTATGTCACACCAGGATTGAAAGGACTAGGGCTTCTTGGATGTCGTGGTGAGGTTCTCTCCTTCACATCATCCAAGTCTAAGGCTGAGGCTCTTCTGCCGCTCGAACCGAACCAAATCTAAATGTTGTCCAACTCCAATTCCAGGTATTCTTCTCCTATCTGTGGTCCCTAATTAAATATACTTTCTCCACAAGTATAATTTAGTTTATTTTCTCCATGAGTTTAGTTTCGTTTAACGCTCTTCTGTGTTTATTATATTTCGTTTAACCCTCTTAACAAACATTTCTTCCTGGTTTGTTTCTTTAGCATTTTATATTTATGAATAGAATTTTAATCGTATTTTATATAAGATTATTTACACGAATCTTGCACATAATGCTTTCATTTTTACACGAGAAAGACTCCGGCGGTTTTTATGGTGGTAGAATATCCCTTCCCATGAGAAATAAACATGGGATACCATTGACTTCTCTTCTCCTTAATGGTCGTTGTGTTCTGTTCTGATCAGGGCTTCCTATCTGGCACCAAGATTGAAGGAAAAAGCGAGGTCGATGGATTTCCATGAGCGAAGTCATTATTGTTCAAACCTTTCGATAATTCGCTCATCCAAATCGTATTGAAGCGGAGGGGCTAAGGCTCTTTTGCTTATCAAACCAAATAAAATCTGTCTATCCAAATCATGCCGAGGAGGCGGTTAAACTGTTCAAACGAAATCAAATCACAACTCCAATTCCAGGTACGTATGGCTCCTGCTCTGATCTGTTCTTTCTCATTGTTAGTTTAATTGAACCGGGATCTCTTTCCCATTGTTTATTTATTTAATATTAAATTTGTTTACTATTTGGTATTTTTTTTAACCTAAACCGCCAGTAGTTTATTAGGTTTATATTTTGACTTATTGGTTTTTTTTTTCAATCCAATTCTTGGTTTGTTGCATTTAAAATTTTTTAAAACAACGAAAACAGAATAGTTTATAACTTTTTAAAAAATATGAGAGATTTTCGAAAGTTGCTGTTTATTATGTTTACATTTTGAATTATGGAATTGTTTTTTTCAATCCAATTCTCGGTTCCTTGCATTTTATAATTTGTAACACAACTAAAACAGAATAGCTTATAACTTTTTTATAAAGATATGAGATTTTTAAAGTTGTTCCTGTGATAGGAAACCCCACATCTCTGTTTATTGTGTTTAGATTATAAGTGTTTCATTAATTATTTGCCATCATTATTTTATATGAAAATGGTTTTATATTTATTAATATTAATCTATATATCATACAGCTCTTTTCTCGTGAATGGATGTAGATGTATATGTAGTTAATTTATATATGAATTTTGTATGAAAATGGTTTTATATTTATTAATATTAATCTATATATCATACAGCTCTTTTCTCGTGAATGGATGTAGATGTATATGTAGTTAATTTATATATGATTTGAGACACATATCTTGTCTATAATTCCTTTAAAAACAAACAGGTGTTATAATTTTTATGCTAATGAGAGATTTTACATTTAAATAAACATATGAATAAACTTGTTAAGTAAATATTCATATAGACATAGTGATATTATGATTGGAGTTGTTAGGTAAATAGAGATTTTGATATAGATAAATCAAGATATTAATATTTGGATTTATAATTATTTTTCATAAAATATTTTTATGGGAAGGACGTGTGATGTTGAAATTACTATATACCTATATATTTTGATTATTGTGAAAACATTTAAAAAATAAATATTGTTTTTTTTTTCAATTCAATATCAATAATATAAATAATAATTTCACAAAATGACTTATTATAAATTTCATTTTCTTTATATATCTT
>JASDQU010681868.1:34613-46531 GCA_032191745.1 Picea mariana
TTTTACTGGCCCATCTCACATTGATGTCACTTATTAGCCATGGTGGAGGGAAATATGATTTACCTATTTTTCACTGTATTAAAATTGATTTACAATATAGATAAATCTAAATTATATGATTAGTCAAATTATCAGTTGATATGATTTGAGCTTCTGCATTTAATAGAGTCACTATGCACAATATGTACCTATAAATGGAATCTTTGAGAAATATATTCTACCTCGCTACAACTCTGCAACATCGTCTACCACCTCCCACTCCCTTGCACACTGCTCGATTGTTTTCCATTTGGAGCGTCACTCTGACATATGTTTACCAATGGTTTCACTATTTTTATGCCTCTGTACTTGGAGTTATGCATTCAAACAACCTTCATTATTCACACTTCTTTACATATCCCTTCTTTACGCTGTTGTGTTGTTTGTTCCTGTCTAGGTATGTTTCGATGCAATGTGTTTTTTTTGTTAATGAAATTTTCACCCACTTTGTAGACTTTATGATGGTTCAATATTTCATTTAATACAGTTAAAAAAAATGATAAAAAAAATTAGGATCACTGCATTTTCTACTCCGTCTTAATTGAAAGTAAATATGCATTTATAAAATTTCTTATTTCTAGAATTTCTTTACCTCGAAACGAAATCTCATTCCTTCGTTGTTCCCTAAGTTCTTTGAGACGTAGACATGATCTTCACTACTGCGTTGTTTGAGATGTAAGCATGGTTTCCTTGGAAACTACCATGTATGCCTTCCTACTTTCCTTGGGAAATGCTCTTTACTAAACACACAAGTCGATTCTTCAATCAGATCAAAAAAGTAACCCACTATTAGGGTACGAGAAACCCACGATTAGGTCTTTCAACACTCTTCTCAATGCATTTCAGTGCTAAACGTTTTGATATGCTTCAGTATTTGTATGAGACCATGCCCAATGACATGCTTAACCGGTTCTGTTTGTTTTGATTTGAGTTGGTGAAATTGAAAAGAATTCGACGCAGGAAGTCGAACAATTAATCCTCGTTCTACGAAAATATCGCCATTTAATCATTTTAAGCCATAGTCAATTGCACGCGTAGGTGTTTGCAGAGTAAAAGGTTGATTTTTCTTTGAATTTTCATTGAATTTTGTTTATAGTTTTGCTCATAAATGTTATGTTTGGATGAATATTGGTGAAAATGATCCTTTTATCAAAACTTTAGAGGAAATTTTGTTTGCAGAAAATATTTTGATCTCCGTAGATTTGTCTAGGTAATTTAGACATTCAAAAACCTTTAAAATATGGGAATTTTGAATCTGCCTGTAGTTGAGATATTGCAACCACGTATTTAATAGTGAAGATCATGAAATAACTCAAAACTTAGGGTAATTTGTGATATTTAGGTTATTATTGGATGTTAGGCTTAAAATCCCTTTCTAGCTCAATATAGGAATGATTTGCGTTTTCATGATATCTCGAGGCATGACATTAAATGTCACATTGAAGCTTGGATATTAGAAATCGAGTATCTACTAATGACATTTTGTCAAGTGATGCAATTCCACCTTTCAGTGGAAAATTTAGAGTTGCGGGTTCAATTTGGATGTCGTAGCGACGCAGATTACTAGAGCATAGAAATTGTAGAAGAAAGATTATTTTCTTGTTTAATACGCATATATAAGGCAGAGATGTTCTCTTGGATAATCTCGGGTTGTATTCATTGCTGAGAATACAAACCTCATCATAGTTTTATAACATCCTGATCAAGGCGGTCTGGATTGATAATCATTTAGAGGATGCATGGGATCTGTTTGATAGAATGAGAAACCCCATTGTTGTTACCTATGAAACTCTTATATAAGATCTATGTGAAAATATGAATATATAACAATTTTTTAGGCTAAGGAAACACATGACCCAAATGAAATTTTGTATGCTTTATTGATAGGAGGGCTATGCAATGTATGGTTTGTGGATAAGGATTTGAAACCCCATTCAATGTTGATTAATTGGGTTGGTTTTCATTGATGTCAAACCTTGAATCAAGTCCGATAGAAAATTCTGGTAGCCCCAACAATATGGTTAAGGGAATTCAATTTGATTGATGTATAATGGTATGAAGTTTAATATATTTGTAGGTAAGACTATTCTAAATGGATAGTACATGTCATGCCATTTCCGATGATATGTGGAACACCACATAACTCCTCACGGTTAGAGCATTATGGCCTTGTGAAGTTGGAGAATCCTCATGAGTTATCTACAAGGTCAAAGAAGTGAAAATTATTCTAGAAGCTCCTAGAAGAAGTTGACTAGTCAAGTGAGTGAAACTAGGAGTTAATCATGGGTTAAGTTGTTACAATAACAAATAATTAAAAGTAAATTAGTTGCAACTAGAAGTAGACAATTTACTATTTGTATCAAAGTGGCTTAGAAGTGGACAAGTGGTTAGAAGTGGGTTAGCCCTAAAACAAGAAAGTTGGGTTAAGTTGGTTAGAAGGTAACCCCCTGAGGAAGCTACATGGAAGTATAAATAACAGAGTAGGGATCTTATATTAGCACCTATTGAGCACATTGAATACCTATTATTGTTTAAGTTTTATTGTAGGTACTCATTGATACATATGAAGTTGCACAAGTCTAGGTAGCATGAAGGGTTGATGATGAAAGTTTTGGAATTACAAAAAATACTGAAAAATCCCTATTTTTTGAGGTGTACCCAAGATTTAGTGGAGCAAGGCATGTATGTATGTAGGATAAAAATATAATAGGGCACGTACATGAGGGAAAATCCCTAGAAACTTGAGAAGATGAAGATGCCAGGTCTCTAGATCGTGAAAGCAGGCTCCCAGGAAGGTCTATTGTGAATGTGAGTAACCGTCAGATCTCGTCTTTCACTTTGTTTTTACAGTCTTTGTACATTTTTTCTCATGAAGAGAAATTGTGTATTACTGTATCTTTGCGTTTATGATTGCATCTCTGGTATATTTTTGTTATATTTGATACATCTCTGATTGTATCTCTGGATATTCGATACATCTATGTACATTTCTTTATTATATCTTCGCTCTCATTTCGTGTAAAAAATAATCCGGATTAGTGGTATCAGAAGAGGTTTCACTTGATCGTTTTTTCAGTGCATGTCCTTGACAAGGTCCGAGTATAGCAAGTTGGCTCTCGAGATTGTATCTCTTGAGGAAAATCACTCTCGTACACCCAAGAATCCCTCAATGGCAGAAGAAAATAAAAACGACAAAGAAGATGATTCTATCAATCTGTTGCTTGAGCAATCTCTCATGCGAGAGAGGGACGAAATCATGGAGAATTTTTTCCACATCCTTCAATGCCTACCGATAACAACATGCGCGTATTCATAAAGTGGCCACTTTGGGGGAACCTCTCCTTTCAAGGTACAAGTTAATTTTGATATTCTCATATTTGAAGGACATATAGATGCAGATGCCCTAGAAAAATGGTTAAATTTGATAGAAGGTTATTTCTTTGTGCCTAATTTCTCTAATAGGGAAAATATCACCTTCACACTACTTAAGGCTCTCCCTCATGTCAAACATTGGTGGGGAAATTACTGGGAGAAAAGTTCAATAGAGTAGTCTATAATATAAGGGGTCAAGCCCACTTGGGATATTTTTGTGGATGTGGTAAAGGAAAAATATTACCCTATTGGAAACTATGAGGACCATTACATGAGATGGACCACACTGCGGCAATAGAGGGCCAAGAATTTATGAATTTCACCAATACCTTCCATACCTTGTTGGGCATCAAGGACTAGGTATCAAGAATTTTCGAATTTCACCAATACCAAATTGTTGCCTTTTCATCTTTTGGGGTTAGGGTTTTTTATTTTCTTTATGTTAAAAAGGCCTTTAGAGCCTCATTGTAAATTATCTTATTGCAAATGTGAGTATCCGTCACATTTCTTCTCAGAGATAAGCTACCACCATTCTAGCGAGTCTTTCACTCTATATTTTTATAGTCTTTGTACATTTTCGCTCATTAATAGAAATTGTGTATTATTGTATCTGTGTGGTTATGGTTGCATCTCTGATATATTTCTGTTATATTGTTGGATATCTGATACATCTATGTACATTTATTTATTGTATCTCTTCTCTCATTTCATGCCGAAAATAATGTGGATCAGAAATGCCAAAAAGTATTTTTGGGTGTTAGTTTCTACATCAACATTTTTGGAGTGTAACTTTCACATACAATCTCCATTTGGTGCACATAATAGCTTGTTGGAAATCTCTAACTAAGGACAACAAAAAAACAATTTGGCTACGATTTTCCAAAGGTATAGCTAGGACGACGTCACTTGTCTAAAAATATTGTTAAGGGCCTCAAAATGGACTTGGAAGTTTAGGACCTAGAAAATCCCATAAAATTATAACAAGACTACCCATATGGAGAGACATGTTGAGTCAGTAAAAGATGTGGGTGGCCACTATTATCCACTAGGATCATTTATTATGGTCAAACTTAGTTCATAAAAAATGGTATAATAATGAAAATATCAAAGAAATGGAAAACATAATTAAAACAACAAATGGTAATATGAAAGAGGCATAAGATAGGTGAAAACATTGGACTGTCTTAAAAATGTCAAAACTTCAATTCCAAGGAGACAATAAATCTTTACTAGAGTTAGACCCAAAACTAGGTAACTTATGATAAACAACTTGCCTTCTGGAAACATTTACTTACTTACATAGGCATAAGATAGATGAAAACATTAAACTGCTTTAAAAAAGTCAAAACTTTAATTCCAAGGAGACAATAAATCTTTGCTAGAGTTAGACCCAGAACTAGATAACTTATGATAAGCAACTTACCTTTTGTAAAACCTCCTAAACTATGTAGAATCCATAATGTATTTCATATTGTTCATTTTCTTAAAAAATATATACCTTACTCTACATCTCAAGAGGGAGAATATTAAATTAGAGCTTGAATGTTAACTCATTATGGAACCTAAAAGGATCATAGATAAGAATATTAAGCAATTAAGGAAAAGGAATATTAAAGAGCTAAAGGTTAAATGGACACATTGTAATGAAAGTAATGCTATATGGACAAATTTTGATGTAATTATAAAGCAATATCCTCATTTGTTTATGAATTTAATACTTATTGTTTTGATGGAGATGAGGTTGGACATGGGGTTAAGGCTCCTAAGTACATAAGTGATTGAAGGAGGGAAGAATGTTATGTACCAATTTTTGCATGATAGTAATAGTATAAGAATTTTTTAAAATAAGACTAATATGTTAAAAGATAAAAGTAATTAGTTCTTTAATAATCGAGAGTTATAATGTGAAAACATAAATGGTCATGAATTTTTTAAAATAAGATTAATATGTACTAATAAAACTAATATGAATTTTTTAAAATAAAATTAATGGTTATGAATTTTTAAAAATAAGACTATATGTTAAAAGATAAAAGTGATTAGTTCTTTAATAATTGAGAGTTATGATGTAAAAACATAAATGGTCATTGCTTTTGGTTATGGAATTTTTTATCTAATATTTATTTGAAAAATGTCATGTACGAATTTTTTCGCGTGATAGTAATAGTCGAAGAATTTTTTAAAATAAGTTTAATAGGTTAAAAGATAAAAGTGATTAGTTATTTTAATAATGAAGAGTTATGATTAGTTAAACGTGTGTTGTCATTGATGTCAAAGTGGTCATGGTCAATTATAGCACAATAATAGATAAGGATGAACAAAAAGTGTGCATAATAATAGAAATTATGACAAATGTGCACACCAACATAAAGTATGATGCACAAAAACCGGATGTTGTGAAAAGGTGAAAACAAAAGTGTGTAGAAGGATCGAAGGCGGAAAGGATAAACCACACAAAAAATGTTTAATGGTGTAGAAGGTATGGCACAAAGTATGATGCATATATAGAGTAAGTTGTAAAATGATGAAAACAATAGTGTGCATAAGGATCAAAGGATGAAAGGAACTTGTCTACAAGTTGGAGCTTGCATGTGAAGGTTGGAGCCTTCACCAAACTAGTCAGTTGGAGATAGTTGCAACAATTTGCAGTACGTTTTGCAATTTGGAGCTTGCAATAAGGGTTGGAGACTTCACCAAATCATTAAGTGGGTGTTTACTCTAGACATATTGAAATTTGTATATTGTGTAAGATGGAGATTATATCAGGGACATGTATCCCTCTCAGGTCATATCTTGATATTGTAACGAACGAATTATAAAAGAACATTGTTTGTGGTTTTCTCTTGTTTGGGTTTCCACGTAAACTCTCTGTGTTCTATACATGTCTTTATGCGATTTTTACAATGTTATGTATTAATGATGTGTGCTTAAAGTGTTAAATATTATAAAAAGTGTACAATATTGATTCAACCCCCGTTTCAGTACTACTAAAGGTTCCAACATTACCAAGGGGTTAATTTTAACCAAACCCAAAAAGAAAGGGCACTAAGAATTCTCACTCCATGCATTTAGTTGTTTCAGAGATGGCCAATTTCCATCAAATCTAAATATAAATCCATTATTACAAAAGAAATATTCTAAGTACCCCACTTCCACTGGGTCAATTTTAATGATAGGGTCTTACTTTACTATATCCACATAAAATATACATCCTTTCCCTAGTTTTGGATGACCTACAGGAATAAAGGATGTTGGAACATAACCTTCCACTCCAAAACCAAGAAATCATTCCTTGTGGGAAAGGTCCACACCTTTCTCCATGCCTTTGGAGGGGATAAATTGATCTAGTGCTTCTCCACCACCCCTCAAATGAAAAACCAGTGTTATAGTTGCGTCCCTAGTTATAAAATAATCAAAGAGGCTAATAAAGGGTTTTAGTTACATACCAAGATAATTCAAGCATCACAATTAAACCATAAACCCTTTAAGAGAATATATACATTCCATTACACTAGTACAAAATGAGAGATAAGTGACCAAAAAAATGACCAAAATCCACATATAAATGACCACTTTTGATTTGACGATCGCTAGTGGATAATTGTCGGTCTCTTAATACATGACCAAAAATGTGGTCATTTATAGCTTGTCTTGTGGTCATTAATTTGGTCATATATTTGGTCATTAATTGTGACGGTCATTAATTTGGTCACAATTAATATATGACCAATTAATGACCAAATATATGACCGTTAGAATGAATGACCAAATATATGACCAAATTAATGACCACAAGAGAAGTTATAAATGACCAAACTAAATATGACCACATTTTTGGTCGCATGATAAGAGACTGAAAATTAGCCACCAAAACTGCCATCTGGTCATTTATATGCGAATTTTGATCATTTTTTCGGCCACTTATCTCTCATTTTTTGGTCATTTTATATATGAATTTCATCACTTATCTCTCATTGTTTGGTCACTAATTTAATCATTTTTAGTCGTTTTATATGTATTCATTATTCTAATTTTTTGGTCACTAATTTAAACATTTTTAGTATTTTTATATGTGTTCATTATTCTCATTGTTTGGTCACTAATTTAGTCAATTTTAGTCATTTTATATGTGTTCATTATGTTTTAGTAGTTTTAATGGTGTCCATTATTAATCAATATAAATTTTTAGTATGATATTATATCTAAATTAAAAAAAAATTCATACACTATTCATGTTCATCTAATACAAATGTGAATAAAGCAATATTGTCACATTAATTAGTTAATTACCACACTTAGAAGCAAGTGAAAATAGGAGAAAAGTTACTTATACCTACCTCTTATGATAATATAAAATTTATATTAAAATAAAAAATTAAAATAAATATAAAAGATTTATTAAACACTCAAACGAATGAGAGAAGTTAAAAAAAAAACTCTATGAAAAAGTATTAAATAAATTAAGGCATAAAACGACTCCTTACAATACATGGTACTTATAAGAGAAGTTGATTAGAAATCGACTTATATAAAGTTATTAAAGATTAAGACGGATGCTTGATTGTTCTTGGTAGTATGTATTAAAGTCATTTTGATGTTAATATGTTATGAATTTATAATAATAGAGTTAGAAATATTTCAATAATATGTTATGCATTTATAATAATAGAGTTAGAAATATTTTAATAACCAAGTAGCCATTAAAAATTATATTTTAAGAGTGAGATTTCAAAATATTTTTACTCTAAAATAAGAACATGGTTGAAAAGACGTTAGTTAAAAGGTAGAAAATTATATATATATAGCTTGGGCCATGTGTTTCTTCCTTGGAAGTTAGAGGTTCAAACTCAAAGGGGGGTAGGGTATGTATATCTCCATAGACTTTAGGAATCAAATAGTTTGGATGTGACCTAAACAATGTTAAAGTATTAAGACAACCTAAGTGGACCTAATGATTAAGAAAATGTGTTTTTTTCCTTGGAAATCATAGGTTCAAATCAAGAGGGGTGTAGGGTATATATAACTCCATAAACTTTAGCAATCAAATAGCAACTAAGAGCTTGTTATTCTAATTTCCCTGCACCCATGACATAAGTCAAATTAGCGTTAGTCATATTTTATCAGATAAAACAATTGAATGCATGTTTTCATAAATACATGACTCTATTTTAAGGATCAAGTGGAATAGGAAACGAGACAAGAATTAACATGATTCAGATATTTAAGGATCATGCAGATATTTATGATTCAGTTCAAGCATGATATGCTTGCATATGCAATGTGCATTTATCCTTAAGGGATTATGCATATTACATGCTATCCCATAGTGAGTTGCTAGTATACCATTGTTCAAATAAATAAATAATGCATCTTTTGTCCAACTTGATTGGAACAATAGATAGAAATGCCCGATTTGAAAATTATGGTGCACCTTTTATTTCAGAGTCTTTTTTGTTTAGGGAATTGGTAGGGAGATAGCAAAAAGAAAAATAAATCAATTGTAGTAAAAAAAATTTTTTTACAATGATCTAGGTAGACTCTGGAAATATTCGATTTCACATGCTTGAACAAAAAAGCAACAACTAGTCAACATGATCGAACTAGATATAATTTGCATCTCAATGTGAATTCTATACAATACAATATAATGTGAATCCTTTACAATACAATACAAAATGCATGCAATACTAGAATAAACCCTTAATTATCTAGACACAATTTTCCTTGTTGGTTGTAGTACTAGTTATGAAAATGTATGAACATTTACTATCAATCTGGGGCTCGTAATATTTGAGGTACAACACTGGAAATGCCAAAGATACCCTAGGAATTCTGTAAAATCACTCATTTCTATGAACTATATATAAAATCTCTCCTAGGTTCTTAAAGACCAATCATCAAATCCCTAACTTGAAAACTTGGCAATGTTATTAAAATAAAAAAAATAAACAAACAATCAACTCAATTACTGTTCACTTCTCTCTCTTCGTTTAATGATCAAACTGAACTTGCAAATGACCTGAACAATCAAGCACACATACAAGAATCAAAATGAAAAACATGTCATTTCAGTTCAAACAGTAAATATTCATGTGCTAGACTCTCCAGTCCACTATGTGCATAAGAAATGAAGGTGTAGATTCAACCAATGTTCTTTTTCAAGAAAAGAATCAAACTCTTTTTTCTAATACAAATAATTTCAATAATAAATAAATGTTTCAAATTTGGAAATGTCATCAACCAGAGAAACAAAACCTTGGATCAAAATTAATCCTCAACCAACGTTCCTGCACTCAACAATCGACAATGTATATTATGTGCATGCACCAATCAATATACACACTTAAAATAATATTCATTGCATAGACTCCAACCCTGTCAATATTCAATATATTCACCATCAACAGTTTGCTCTAAATCAATAATTCCCCAGTGGCTCTATCTTAAAATGAAAACAAAGGATATGATAACACATATGCTTCTAATGTAATCAGAGGAAAATCGAAGTCCAGACTGTTGTAGATCAATAAAAACACAGGTATATATTATCACCATACACTGGAGTAGTCACAAATAGTCAGATCCACTATCCACAAGGTCTATCGGTTCCAACAACTCTATGTATATCTCAGTCACATTCAGGGTCGTAGGGTTTCTAAATAAAATGAAAGTTCTCCAAATCTTGAGTCTAAAAATGAATCAAGAGCTTCAAATAGAGGTTATATTCGATATCACAATCATACCTTTACAATTTTCAAGACCCTTTAAACCAAAATATTCACAAATTATCTTTAAAATGAGATGTAATCAGATCTCTAGTGCCATGAGATCATACAAAAGGTGTATAGGAATCATATTTGAACGATCTGTAAAAGAAAAAAAAATAAGTGTTCTACAAACTTACGATGATGACCATCTAAATTCGTTCAAGAATGATCACACATGCAAAGTGAAACATTCATCTAGGTATTTAAAAAGGAACAGAGAATGAAAACATGAAATCCGCAACAGTTTGTACAAACCACACAATCGTGAATCACAAAGAGGTGTATCGAGCTCGATTGGTTGGGCCCTAACCAACCAATCCAACTCGATACCCTCTTAAAATAAACTAAATTACAGAGTGAGATTGATTATTCACATATCATAACATAAGTGGAGAGAAACTTGACATTCTATTAATGAAGTTCAGTATCAATACATAATGAGCTCAATGATACAGACCCAGTCAATCAGAGTGACACCAAACTAAAAATACATTGATATCATATCGCTAACCTCCCTCTATGCCATAAATGAGTTTATATAATGTTTTACATTCCAATTTCTGGCTATAACTGAGCCAACCATATACAAAATACAAGAAGAAAGTAAATCACAACAATTTTCCAACAATAATATTTTGGTAAAGCTGTAGTCTATTCGAAGAGATCCGATTACACTATGTGAAGGATCCTTTAGAAAATGGTTGTTGCATATTTGGTTCCTCTGTTGAATGTAGGGAAACGAGGCATGCCTTTATTTCATTCTTGATCAAGGTATTCTTAGGAAACTACCCGATATTCCATTTGGCCCTTGGTTGGTTCCATTGACCATCAGTTGGTGAAGGAATCTGTGATGAGTGAAGGTACTTAACTTCCCATTAGTTAGTGACTTATAAAGATAATAGACGCTAAGAACATGCTAAATGAAATCATTTTGAACAAATTAAATATTTACCTTAGCAACTTTTAATTATAAGAAACTTTAAACTCATATCCTCAAGAGATCATCAAAAAGAGTATGGGATACTTAGATATAGGCCTCAAAACTGGTAAAACAGAGGGTGGTGAGGGTATTATATGAACAAAAATAGTTCATTTTAGGAGCCTGAAACTCCTATCACTTTTATGAAAAAGTCACATACATTGGTTAAATTGAGAAATAACCACATTGGACAAACAAGAAAGAACAAGCAACATGAAACTAAAATGCGAGAGGAGAGCACCATTAAATGTAAAATCCAAAAATAAACAAAACTACCCTCTCAAATTTTCAATAACCATCTACCAAACCTTACATCACCTCAAAGTTAAATGCTTTGTATAAGGAAATCAAAGTTTCTAAATATTACACTGAAGAGAGGATCAACAACTACTTTGTTGCCAGGTTAAATGGATGCCATATTGTGTTGTTTCCCTCAAACATGGAACTTTTGAAACAGGGAGAAAAGCATGCAAATTAAAACCACAGAAAAAGTCCCTTAAACACTACACTCAGCGTCTAAGTAGAGAAAATTCCATACATAACAAACTCAGAGAAACATCCAAATAGCCATGTATAAATAAAAAAACATTAATGTTCATCACATAATCTCCAGTACAAGAAAGATTTCAATATCAACTTCTAGAGAGATACATACTCCCTCTAAAAACCCTGAAATATCTATCAAATAGGATAAATAAATAAATAAATAGTCATTTTTAGTCATTTTATTGTATATGAAGCCATGTGCTTCACATTTTTTA
>JASDQU010681869.1:18242-39173 GCA_032191745.1 Picea mariana
TATATTCAATCTTTGGAAGTTCTCAATGTGCTCTGTAACTGAACCCTTTTGCTTGAGATTTATCAATTGGATAAAGAAGGTATTGCTCCTTGTATCCTCATAGTGTGGTATCATTTCCTCCATGAAAATTGTCCAAGTGACGAGTGATTTGCGAGAAGAAAGCCACCGATACCATACAAATTGATTGGGTTCTAAATATAAAGAAGAAATTCGTACCTTTTTTGTATGTGGCACATTATGTAAATCAAATAATTTCTCCATCTTAAGTATCCATGTGATTGGGTCCTTGCCATCAAACTTCATCATATCGATCTTAGGAACGTGGTTGGTCTTCAACCCAAAATTGGAGTTTCTCCATTCTTGATTCATCTTCCTTGTTTCCTCATCATGAATTTCATGGGACACATTTTCACTTTCAGGTGTCCTCTCTATTAGGAAATTTTTCATTCCTTCCATGATCTCCCTTTTTAAACCATCCATCTTAGTATCCATTATTGCCTCCAATTTAGCTTCAGTCGAATCCATCATCCCTTGTAGTTCATATTTTGTCACTGTCTTCTTTTGTAATTCATTTATGTCCCTACACATTCCTTCACCTTCATCAAGAGTCCAAGTAGCACTTTCTGGAGGCTTATTTGGTGTAGAAGTTCCCTTTATGGGTGGCATGTTGGCCAAGTATCACTTTTGAACCTTGATTTTGAGGTGGTTCTGCTATACAATATTTCTTCTTTTGTATCTCCAAAGTTTCATCCCTTCTGGGTATGAAAATTTCTTTTTTGTAGTTCTCTGATATTTCTTCTCTGCAATTCCATAGTTCTGATCAAAATTGGATGTGCCAAGTGGAATTTACGGTAACTTCCCCACAAATTGCTGATTTTTGTCCTTTCCAGAAGATATCACTTGTATAGAATGTCTCGCACAAAATAATTGATATAAAATTCTGAAACTCATACCAGAAATACTAAAGACTGTCCACTATCCAATTCCATTGGTCTCACTCAATTTGGATACTCTAGGAAGAAGTTATGATTTTTTTACCTAGAACTCCTTCTTGAGACTAGTCAATAGGACTAGTCAGATACCCTATCTTCCACAGGGTGTATTTACAAATGTGATATGACCCAGAATTTGAACGTTTTACCACAGATACCTTACTAGTTTTTGTGAATGTCCTCCAAATTTCAGGGACTGAAACGTTACAGAAAAAAATTTATAGTGAAAATTCCGCAATGACTCAGTTCAGAATGATTCCAGAACCTTATCTTGCACAAGCTGTATCTATGAAAGTATAAGGCCTAAGGAGATGAAATTTTAACCCAAATTACTCTGATCCACCTACTAAATATCCTCCAAGCCGTTCCTTCTGAAACATTGAAGAAAAAAAGTTATGGAAAAAATTCCAAGGTGTCTCAGATGTAGCAACGAAACCCCAAGACCTTCATTAGTACAGCCTACTGCATAGTGGATTCCATATCATGTGGTGCCCTGAACATATCTAAGGATGCACATGGAATCCTTGTAGTGTAGCTAACACAGCTCTTGCATTTACCAACAAACTACCCCTACTACATATAAGGGATCTTCTCAGGTGTGGGTGAGATATAGAAGGCTCCCCATAAGATGTTGATACAAGGTATTATCCACCACCGGTGTATCCCCACCATCCTCAAGATACACGCCAGATAAAAAGGGTGTGGTTGTCGAATTGCAGTCGTTCGTGTTGAGTATAACCAAGAGATCCTAAGAATACTTAGTTTTATATAGCTTGATGCCCAAAGTATCCTGACTAATATAGAGAGCCAATGAAATAATCCAGTGGACCCATGTCCATAATAGATAACCTATAATACATAATGTCTTTGACCACAACAATCATTGAGGCTGAACTTGTTGTGATCAGGAGGTCATCAACATAGAGAACTAGGATCAACAAGGATTTTGAGGTCCTCATCTTGTATATGTTCTGATTTTATTTGCATCTGACAAAGTGCTAAGAGAGAAAGTAGGCATCCATATTCACATACCATGCTCTAGGTTCTTTCTTGAGGACATAGAGGGACTTCTTCATTCGACATACTATGGATGAGTTTTGAATGAACCCCCGTGGTTATTCTATGTAAATTTCCTATGAGATATCCCCATGAAGAAAATAATTCTTCACATCCATATGGTGAAGTTCCCACCCCCTGACTGCTGTAATGGAAAGATCCAATTAGATGGAGTGCATATTTTTTACAGGAGCAAAGGTCTCATCATAATCTATCCCATGAATCTGCTAAAATCCTTTGGAAACCATCATTTCTTTATACCTTCTCACTTGTCCCTCTCCTTACTTCTTGGTCTTGTAGACCCATTTGTATTTGAAAATATTCATATCCGAAGGAAGTGGAACCAGATCCCAAGTCTGTTTCTTTAGGAGAGAGTTGTACTCCTGCATAGAAAATTCTGAGAAGGGATTCCTTGTAGCCTTTGCATAGGTTTGTGGGTGTGAATCTAGAAACATATAGAAATGCATCGAAATCACTAGTTCGGTAGATGTGAGTGCATGAGGAGGATCCTCAAGCTGAGACCTCAACCTCCTTTGATATTTTGGATCCCCCACAAGGTATCCTACTTCCTTTAGGGTGGTTTGTGCCCACTTGGGCATCTGTGGTGGCTCAACATTTACATGTTCATCATCGATGTAATATGCCTAGGCTGAGCCCCAATTGTAATGTAAAGGTGAATGTACATATAAGTTGGTGAGACATGACATTTTGGGCCAAGGTGCTTTTGTATATATGTATTTTGAGGCCAAAATGACTGTGTAATTATTAGGCTGGAGAGACTGGATGTTAAAAGGCTAGTGAGCCTAACTTTGTAAAATGTAATTGCACTCATATTTTAATGAAAATAAATCATTTATGCATACCAACCAGACAAAAGAGTATGGGGACATAAACTCCACTAGAATGGGAAATGGGGCTAAGAGTCTAAGAAAGGGGCTAAGCTAAAGGGGATTAAGCCCAAAGGAATATTTTATTAATACCCCTAAAGTCTAAAGTCTAAAGTATGGGATATTAAATTTTTATCCTAAGTATCTAAGGGAGAACGTATCACCATGTGGAGGGTCGATGTGGGGAGCCCATGTAGTTCCCAACATGACAAGTGTCAAGTTGGGAACATGCACATAAGTTTGGGGGACTTTAGTTCATTTCCTATTATGCCTTCATCATTCTCACCCTCACTACACTCATGTCATCCATACTTTTATGCTAACATCACTTGTACCCATACGATGAAAATATTTGGAGTTGTGGGAAAACAATAACCTGGGAATTGAGTGGAAGAGGTGGGTTGTGAGGCCCATGATTTATTGAAGAAGAGGGTTGTCAAGTCCATGTGCATTCTCTCCATGTGAGAGAACTTATAGGAATTGATTCCTAAGGTGCCAAGATGCAACTACAGGGCTCTGATATTTTGTGTCTGGCCTATTGTTGAAGACATGGAAATGAAGTGGGGTAGGCGGAAGAATATTGAGCAGAGAAGGGGCACACTTCCCGGTGTGAGAAATGCATGTGGGGAATGAGGCTTTCTGCTAGATTTGGCATCTACATCTAAGTTTTTATGATTTCTAAGAGACCTTAGCCTATTTAGGTTTCCTTTTCCCAGGTGGATTTTTATCCCCAGCTCAGGGGTGACCTGCTACTAAGATTATGAGAAGTAGAGTCTAAGGATGGGAGTAAAGTCTGAGGTCTACACGCAATTGGTGTTATTTTTACCAAAGATAAAAATCTATTGTGTGTTTTATTTATGTGTTGTGTAATTATTCATGTGTTTTCTACATGGTTTTTCCTGTATAATATTGTTTATTCTTATTTATTATTATTCTGCATATTTTTTTGCATATGTAGAGCATTTTCGTGAATTAAATTGGTATCAAAGTTTCAAAAATTTATGTGGCATTGTTGAGATCAAGGATGGGGATAATACAATGTGGTATCATAGCTCCAGTTTGGCATTGATCCAGGATGGGCTAATTTAGAAAAGTGCTTAAGAAAAATTTTGTAGAAATTTAATTCTGGAGTATGTTTGCAAGTTGTTTGATAACATTATTACGGTGAAATTGAAGGAATTTAACTAGAAACTAGGGAGAATTGTGCCTAGAAATATAAAATGAGAAATTTCCATTTCTAATTGGGAGAAATTCAAGAATTTAGGTGTCCAAATTTATAATTTACAGTGCGACCATGGTGCCCATGATAAAATTGGGTGAAATTGGGCAAAAGCCCCAATTTCTACAGTGGAATTCATGAGAAATTCGACGTCCAAGAGTCGAATTACAGGTTCTATGGTCGTATTGATTGTTAGCAGGCCCAAAATTGGCCATATGAAGTTTAATTACAATAATTCAATGGAGGCCATGGGAAGAATTTCAAAATTGGGCATTTTGGAAAAATATGAATTTTAGAAAAAAATTGGAAAACATTGGGTATTTTTTCGTACGTTGACATTAGCATGACATGGGGTCCATGTGTGAGATGATGTAGAAGAGTAGTGACATGTAATTCCATGGTGGTAGGTACACATGGCACAATGGAAGAGGTAGAAAATGACCTAATACCACAGAGGAAGGCACCTTCCTACCCAATGGAACCCAAAGCCTGTACTCGTGTAACCAAATTGTGGGGGGATCTTGTGTGGTTACGTTAACCACAGGCTGCGAGGGCCAAAATACACCAATGCATGACACATCACCCATTTCTTAACTGAGGTTAATTTTCATGACCCCTCTGCCATGTGTTAATGGTCGGTAAGGATTGACGGGTTGTGTTGCATTGTGGGCCATCGATCACGATCGTGACCGTTGATCGCGCCCTGAACCTCCACCATCGGATCAAACCGACATAAAAATTTGTACATGCATGAAAAATGGGCATGGGATGGGATCTTCCCATCCCCGTGACTCATTGAAAAGGAACCACATGGTAGCTAAGGACCTGTGGGGCCCGAAAAATAAAATAATGTGTGTGTCAGTGGAGGAAAGAGATAAAGGAGAGTAAAGATAGAAGGTGGAGGCCAATGGGCCAGTACCTAGGTGGCCAGGGAGATGACATGGTACCACCTCAAGGTTCTAGGTAGACTCAGGTGCCACTTCAATGTCTCAGTCATCATAAGTTAACTAGATTTTAAAAATAATAGTGAAAAATTGCCCAGAAAATGGGTATTTTCTAGGTGTTCAACTTGCATGCCATTTTCGAAGGCCTAAATAATATTTCTGAGTAGTCCAAATCGAACAAAATTTTATGTCCTCTCAAGACATATATTTTTTGTATCGAAAATAATTTAGCTAGGATAGAGTTTTCTGATAGTGTAAATCGTTCATCAAATGGAGCTAGTATGAGGAAGTTGTAGGCCAAATAGTGCGGGGTAAATTTGAGATCAGTTAATTTTTGGGGGCCATAACTTCATGCGACCGAATTGTATTGGGGTACATGAGCAGTCTATGGAAATATATTGAGCCATAAAATATATCTATGGAGTAAAAATAGAAATCTAAGCACATAAAATGTATAGGAGGGCCTAGAAGGTACCGATAGCATTCAGAGCCAAAAATATTAATTGTTCTGAAACTTTAGCAGGATGTATCTAGCAACTTAGAGCTCAGATGAGGATGAAACTTGGTCAGAATTTCCATCATATGTTCATGAAGGAACCCAATTTATCTCCTATCAAATTTCCAAAGGAGCAGGTGCCATGATGCATAAGCACAGTTGAAATTTGCACATGGTTGAAGGAGTTTTGGGGTAAATTCAAATGACCATAACTTTCTTATCAAGACTCAAAAGTGAGAAAGGAATAAGGAGTTGGAAAATTCTTGGAAATAAGAGTCCAATTATCCACCTATAAATTTGAACTAGGCAGTTAAATTCACAAGGAATCATAAGAAATAATTTTGATGCACTTATGGAAAAAAATTGTGCATAATTTTCATGAATTTGTTAATTTAGTTTCTAACAAATCCTATTACCTACACATTTTGTAGAGTTAAAAAAACATATATTAGAACATGATCATAACAGAGATCATAGGCATGGAAGATACACGAAGGACTTACATCCATGAGGATGAAGTCAAGAGGTTGTGTGTCAGTATGGGTAATGAAAGGATTGAATCCAGTGGGCATATAGAAGGTGAGGAGAACATGAACTTGGTGGATATCATCAAGAGTTTGCAAAAATATTTCCAAAGTTATAAGTTTGATAATGATAAGCTTATGAAATACAAGGAGCAACAAGATGAATTCAACATCAAGTTGCTATAGAGTTTGGATAGAATAGAGAAGAAGATGGATAATGAGAAAAAATCAAGCCAATCAAGAAGTCACAAGTCTCATGATGAGAGAAAAAAAAAACAAGAAGTGTTGAAAAGCATCATCATCACTCTCCAAGGAATTCAACTAGGAGAGCACATAGTATTTCAATCCCATCTCCTGTCGAAAAACATAAGAGGAGGTCCGGTGTGGATGAGCTACAAGGATAAATGAATAATATCAAGCCTCCTACCTTTGATATTGATCACAAGAAGGATGAGGATGCAGATACCCGGTTGTTAAGCATGAGGAAGTACTTTCAGTTACATAATTACTCTTCATAGGAAGAAGGGAGAATTTCCATCTACCAACTCAAGGGAAAAGCATCAATGTGGTGGGACCAGTTTGTGCAAGTGAAACACACTGATGAGAAGAAGGTTACATGGAGGGAGTTCAAAATGTATTTTCAAAATAAATACTTAACCAAACGTTACTATGATAAGAAAATGAAGGACTTGTTTGAACTCAATCTTGGGAGTATGACCATAAATGAGTATGAAAGAAGATTTTTAGAGCTGCTGGAATATGTTTCTTTCATCAAGAATGAACAAGTTAACATTCAAATATACTTGAGTGGGATGTCATCATTTATCAGTGATAAGATATAGTATGGTGATCCCAAGACATTGGAGGAAACCATAAGGAGAGCTAAGTGCTTCTATGGTCAACATAGAGGAAGACCAACTTTCCAAAAGTCTTGGGAAGACAAGAAGAGAAGCAACATGGAGCAGAGGAAGAAGGGGACCAAGCCACCATTCTTCAAAAAAAAATATTTAGGGACAACCAATTTATAAAGATTCTAGAATGATATAAACAGTGGGGAAAATACCAAGGAAACAACCTATTAATTTTTGGGGTGGTGAGGGAGATCATATGCATAGAGATTTCCCTCACATAAGTGAAAAAGTGAGGACTCTTCATAATGTAAAACAAGATGATACAGTGGATCATATGGGCAGAAATGTACCTAGGATCTACATAGCCCTGGATAACAAGAAAGTTGAGTTTTAGTCACATATGATTGAAGTGGAAGGTAATATCAACAACCAACCCATTGATATTTTAATTGATTCATGAGCTAGTCATAGCTATCTAGATCTTAAGAAGGTTGAAATATTTCAATTTCCAAAAAGAAATATTGGGAAACCTTGGTTGGTTCGGCTACCTATAGGAGAAAAAATAAAAATTAATGAGATGGTTAAGGCATGTCCAATGGACATGAATGGATTGAGCACTAGGGAAGATTTGAACATCATACCTTTGGGCTCATATGACTACCTAATTCGTATGGATTGGTTCAACTAGCATCATGTTTTCCTAGACTATTATAATAAGGAATTTACTTACTTGGATGAGAAAAGGAACTTGAGGACAATTCACGGTATTCCCAGGGAAGTAACTATCAGGGAAGTTTTGACCTTGTAGCTGAAGAAAATTTTTAGGAAAGGCTTCCAACTATTTGCAACACATATGGAAGAGACACCTAAGGATAAAGTGTGAAATATTGAAGGATATGCAATCCTAAAAGAGTTTGAAGAAGTATTTAGAGAAATCCCTGGGTTACCACCCAAGAGAGAATATGATTTCTCAATCAATCTGATGCTTGGAGAAGCCCCAGTATCCAAGACTCCTTATAGGATGAGTACACTAGAGTTGAAGGATTGCGAATGCAACTTGAAGAAATTTTGAAGAAGGGGTATATACGCCCAAGTGTGTCACCTTGGGGTGCCCCAATGTTGTTTGGGAAGAAAAATGATGGGATGTTGAGGCTTTCCATTGACTTCGGGAAGTTAAATAAGGTGACTATGAAGAAAAAGTATCATTTTCCAAGGATAGATGGCCTCTTTGATCAATTGAAGGATGAAAAGATATTCTCCAAGATTGACCTTAGATCAGGCTATCATCAAATGAGAATTAAAGAGGAAGACATCAAAAATACGTCCTTTAGAACAGGGTGTGGCCAATATGAGTTGATAGTGGTTCCATTTGATTTATCAAATGCACCAGTTGTCTTCATGTGTTTAATGAATGGAATTTTCAAAGATTATTTAGATAAGTTTTTCAAAGTATTTTTGGATGGCATATCTATTTACTCTAAATCTAAAGATGAGCATGGGCATGACTTGAGGAGGGTGCTACAAGTAATGAGAGAGCATCAACTTTATGAAAAGTTGAGCAATTGCTCATTTTACCAAAGGAAAATACATTACTTGGGCCATATCATATCATAGGAAGGGATAACTTTGGAATAAGAAAAGATAATATCCCTCTAAGGATCGCCAACACCAAGGAATGTCTCTTTGGTGAGATCTTTTAAGGGACTTACAGGTTATTATAGAAGTTTTATTGAAGGATTTTCAAAGATTGCACACCCAATCACATATTTGCAAAAGAAGGGTGTGGGATTTGAATGGAATGATGATTGTAAAAGAAGCTTCCAACACTTAAAATATTTATTGATAAGTGCACCATTTTTTTGAATTGTTGATCCTAATGAAGATTGTGTTGTGTGCAATGATGCATGAAAATAAGGGCTTGGAGGAGTCCTTAGTCAAAATGGGAATGTGGTATGCTACGAATCAATGAAATTAAAAGAGCATGAAAGGCAGTAGTATGCTACTCATGATTTAGAATTGGTAGTCATAGTGCTTTCCTTGAATATGTGGAGGCACTACCTCATGGGAAGAAGATTTGAGTTGAGAACAAACCATAGTGGTTTGAAATATTTGTTTTCATAAACAACTTTAAATGCGAGGAAAAGAAGATGGTTAAAATACCTTAGTGAATATGACTTTGATATAAATCATATCAAGGGAAAAGAGAAAAAGGTGGCTGAGGAACTCAGTAGGAGAGTGCATAAGATGCATGCTATAGACATTAGTATGTACACATTAGATCTGAAAGACGAAATTTTAGAGGCTACAAAATCATATCAACACTATGTGGAAATAAAGACAAAATTATAGTAAGGTATTTTGCAGCAAAAAATTGAAGATTTTGAGTTAAAACAAGATGAAATCCTCATGTACAAGGGTAGAGTTTATGTGCCAAATTTTCAGTAGTTGAAAAATATGATATTAAAAGAAATGCATAATGTGCCTTATGTTGGGCACCCAGGCTACCAAAAGACCATTGCATTTGTCAAGAACCAATATTATTGGCCAAGTATGAAGAAATAAGTGGTTGATTTTATTGTCAAGTGTTTGGAATGTCAAAAATTCAAGGATGAGCACAATCACCTAGTTCATTTGCTACAACCATTGCCCATTCTTGAGAGGATATGAAAAGTTGTAACTATGGATTTCATCACTAAGTTGTCCAAAAAAACCAAGTAATATGATTTCATCATGGTAGTGGTGGATAAGCTTACTAAAGTTGCCCACTTTATTCCAGTAAATCTCACTCACAAGGCAGCCAACATTGCTCATATATATATGAAGGAAATTGCTAGGTTACATGATGTACCCAAGACAATTGTATCTAATAGACATCCCAAAATTACATCAAATTTTTGGAAAGGATTATTAACAGGATTTCGGACTAATCTAAACTTCAGCACAACCTATCATCCAGAGTCAAATGGGAAAATAGAGAGAGTCAACTAGGTGATCGAGGACATGCTAAGGATGTATGTGATGGATAAACCATAAAAATGGGAATATTATTTACATTTGGTTGAGTTTTCTTATAACAATTGGTATCAAGAATCTTTAAAAGTGAGCCCATTTGAGGCACTTTATGGAAGAAAGTGCAACACACCAGTGAGCTGGGAGAACCTAGTAGATAGAGAAGTGGTTGGGATAGAATTACTCAGGGAAATGTAAGAGAAGATGGTGAAAATAAAACATAATTTAAAGGCTTCCCAAGAAAGGAAGAAAAGTTATGTTGATAAAGGAATAACTCGAAGAGAGTTTAAAGTGGGTGACCATGTGTTCTTAAAAGTAAAGGCGAAGATAAGTTTCTTGAAGTTGGGAAATTTTTCAAAGTTAGCAGCACATTATTGTGGACCATCTGAAATCCTGGAGAGGATTGGTCTTGTTGCATACATGCTTTCACTACCTACATCAATATGTATTCATAATGCATTCCATGTATCTTTGCTTAAAAAGTATGTACCTAATGTTAATCATGTCATTGATTGGAATGAGATTCAGGTGGATCTAGAAGGATACTTTCAAGTGAAACCGGTTTGCATATTGGAACGGAAGATAAAGAAGCTTCGAAATGAAGCTATAGGGCTAGTAAAGGTCCAATGGACCTAGTACGGTCCTGAGGATACAACTTAGGAACACGAGGTTGTTACGCGGGTAGAGTACTCACATCTTTAATACTTTTGAACTTTTGATTGTACACATGTATATAATGCACTGAGGAAAGTGCATAAATAAGGGGGAGGGGAATGTAATACCCCTAGGAGGAACCTCAATTGTAATGTAAAGGTAGATGTACATATAGGCTGGTGAGCCAGGACATTTTGGGCCAAGGTTCCTTTGTATATATGTATTTTGAAGATAGAGTGCCTATGTGATTATTAGGCTGGAGAGCATGGATATTAAAAGGATAGTGATCCTAACTTTGTAAAATGTAATCACACTCATATTTTAATGAAAACACATCACTCTTGTAGAAAAACCAGACAAAAGAGTATGGGGAGATAAACTCCACTAGAATGGGAAATGGGGGCTAACAGTATAGGAAAGGGGATAAGATAAGGGGGATTAAGCCCAAAGGAATATTTAATTAATATTCCTAAAGTATAAAGTATGGAATATTCAGTTTTTATCCTAAGTCTGTAAGGGGGGATGTATCACCATGTGGTGGGTCCATGTGGGGGGTAGGTCCCAACATGACAAGTGCCAAGTTGGGAACATGCACATAAGTTTGGGGGAATTTAGTTCATTTACTATTATTCCTTCATCATGCTCACCCTCACTACACTCTTTTCATCCATACTTTCATGCTTCCATCACCTATACCCATACTAGGGAAATATTTGGAGATGTGGGAAACTAGTAACCCGAGTATTGGGTGGAAGAGGCATTTTTTCAAGCCCATGTGTGTTTTATCCAAGTGAGATAATAGTTGGGAATTGATTCCAAATATGCCAAGTTGAAGCTATATGGCTATGAGACTTCCTATTTGGCCTATTGTTGAAGCTCCGTAAGGGAAGTGGGGAAGCTAAAGGACTTTTCAGCAGAGAAGTGGAACACTTCCTGGGTTGGGATAGGCATGTGGGGAATGAGGGACTATAGGTTGTCTACTAGAGTTGGCACCTAACTCTAATTTTTATTGTTGTCTAAGAGACCTTATCATGTTTAGGTTTCCTTTTCCCATGTGGAGTTTTAGCCCCATCTCGGGGGTGACCTCCTGCTGAGATTATGAGCAACAGTGTCTAAGGATGGGAGGAAATTATGAGGTATGCACGTAGTTGGTGTTATTTTTACCAAATATAAGTGTCTATAATGTGTTTCATTTATGTTCTATGTAGTTATTCATGTGTTTTCTACATCCAAGTATATTATGGTATGAGAGATTCAACCAACTTAGCTTAAAATACATGCAACAACTATGCAAACAAGATATGGTCACTAACTCGCCCAACATACACTTTTCAAAAGAAGTTTGTCAAGGATGTGTTCTTGGCAAACATCCTTAAGAGAATTTTGAGAAAGAGAAGGCTTGGAAGGCCTCCTCTCTTTTGGAGCTCATCCAAAATGATATGATGGGACCCTTTCCTCATTCATCCATCAACAAAGCAAGGCACATGCTTACATTTATTGATGATTTCTCATGATATACTTAGGTGTATTTTATCAGGAATAAGTTTGATGTTTTTGAGAATCTCAAAGACTTCAAAGCACATGCAGAGACTCAGTCCAGGAGAAAGATAAAAATCCTCCACACAGGTAATGGGGGGGAATATGTGAACCAAGATGTCCAACATATTTGTTCATAGGCATGTATACAACTACAACACATGATACCTTACACTCTGCAATAGAATGGAGTAGTTGAGAGGAAGAACATATCCCTCAAGGAGATGGTCACTTGCATGTTGCATGCAATATATTTACCACCCAATCTTTTGGCCAAGGAACTTAACTGTGCCAACCACATTCAGAATAGATCTCTAGTATGATCAACATGCATCAGTAGTAAATAAGAATCAGATTTAGTAATGAATTTACTAAAAGTATACAAAATATATTGGTGGTTTACCTCACCAACAAAAATCATGGAGTTATCACACATATCAAATATGGTTACGGAATCAGGTGTGAATTCCACCCTTTTTCCTATATGAGAATGTGTTATCTGATAAACAGAGAGTAGATTCTTGGATAGTTTTGGAACATGAAAAACATTCTCAAAACTTTTTTGTGGGAGTTATAGTTTCCCTTAGCCAATGACCTCAACTAGGGTATCATCTCCCATGAGTATGGGAGAACCCATGCATGTAGAAATAGAAGATAAAACATTCTTTATTTCTTCCATATGGTGGGATGTGCCTAAATCTAATATATATGCATCAAGAGAAGAGTCAATGTCAACCAGTGAATGAGAGTTACTTCGTTTGGTTTCATCTTCTAGGTTCTTCTTGGAAGCTTTGGGAATGTCATCCCCGAGCTTGTTATTTTGAAGAATTTGCACCATCTGATTAATCTGATTCTTCATGCATACAGACTCAAGATTATAATCGCGGTTGTAGTAATTACATTTGGTCTTCCCTTTCTTTCCTCTTACACCTTTTGAGCCTGAGGAATCATCGAAAGACTTGGAGTTCCCTTCCTTCTTTGGCTCTGCATGCACCTTTCCTTTTCCTTTTTTCTTGGACTTTGAATTGGAAGTGTTGTTTCTTTCATGCACATCAAGTGCATGTGAATTGGGTCCCTTGATTATCCCAATTTTGATGAGATTATATTTCTCATGCGTGAGGGATTCAATAAAATGATCCAATGTTGGCATTTTCCAGGCTGCTCTTGAAGTGAATCTGCTTGTATGAAACAATGAGATAAAAATTGCATAATCCAAACCATTTTTTTCTAATATTGAAAGGATTAATTGACTATGTTGAGTGGATTTTTCTATTCCACATCCCTTTAGATGAAAGAGGAGGGACTTTAACTTTGTAAATAAGTCCTTGGTGTTGTCAAAATTCCTCAGAACTAAGGAATTTAGCTCGACCTCGAGCATGTGGCCTCTCATTTCATCCTGGTTTCCAAAGAGATCCTCCAACTTTGTCCAAATTTCATATGGTGTGGTACAAGCTTCAATGTAAAACAAAATCTTGGGGGACATAGACACATAGAGGAGGCCATAAGGCTTATCCATACAGTTGAGATACATATTCTTCTCGATAGTAAAGATTGGATCAACCTCTGTAGCCATGGTAATCCGGTACAAGCCTCTACATTTGAGTTGATGCACAATTTTTAGCTTCCACTCGAAGTAGTTATGAGGCATGATAAGTATTGTCGGTGAATAATCCATATTTTCTGACTGCATCTCCCTTCTAGACCTGAAAATAAGATACATGTGTGTCTTTCTCCTAGCCAACTGTGGTCTTTGATACCATGTATATTTGTGGTGAAACTTGCACAGAGAATATAGTTAACAACAATTCATACAAAGATTGCAAATTGAGAGAAGGATAGAAGAGATGAGAGAAACGAATCAAGAATTGAATTTACTAATGAGTAAAGTGGTAAAATACACATGATAAACTCTACATGGCTAAGTGAAGTCTCCATAGTAGCGATCCATAGAGACCTAGACACTCACTGACATAAACTAAAGTAATCTGTCACCTAGTCCTAGTCAATTGATCCATGCAATCATCAGTTAATTAAGTCACACATGTGGAGGTGAGAGAAACACATGCAACTTCTGGTGATAAAAGAAATGTTTCCTTACATGAGTGACTTACATTAGTCTAAATGAGTGAAACTAAGTGTAATTGACTATGAATTGAAGAGAAGCACCATATCTTGTACAGGAATATTCTCTAGAGAGAATATTCTTATCTAAGCTATCATTCTCAACATTGGACTATCAACCTTAGGAAAATAATTACCTAGGTGAGTGTGTAATATCTCCAACAACATGCCAGATCTCCTTGTGGACTCATAACCTCATCTTGGGGTGGACTATTGTTGATATTAGAAACAACAATTCCTATGGATGGGAGGTTCATCCTTCGTACAGCCAATTGGATTATATTTATAAGTTTTCTATTGTTTTATTATGATTATTGGATTATGTAAATGATTATTGAATGTTATATGTTTGTTGTGTGATTATCAGCTGCAATCATTTTTTTTATAAATGTTGTAGATGCATAAGTAAATCAACATATGGTTTTGTTGTAATTTTTATGGGTTTGCTTTCCTTGGTTTTCTTTTATATGCATGGGGCATTTTTAAATTCATTTTCAGTGGGCTAAGTCATTTTCCACATTAATGAGACTCAACATGGGTGTTTGGTACGTTACAAGTAGCTAGATGAACTGAACAAGACTTTCTATGCTTACATTTCTTCCATTTAAATCTTTCAACTAGATTTGGATCTATATAGATATGACTAGCTCCATAATCAATACAAATAACTATGGGTTTATTATCAATATTACCTTCCACCTCAATCATTTGTTATTGATAGTCTACTTGTATATTTTCCAATGATGCATATATCCTTAGCATTATTCTTCCCACATCCTTTATTGTCTCCACTTGCTTGATGCTATGCACAATATTTGTTTTATCTCCCCGGTGGGGAAAATATTTATACATGTGATCTCCTTCACACCCCCAACACTTTATGGGCTATTTTCTTGGCTTCTTTCCCAAGGAATCTGCCATTTTATGATCTCCTTGAGGTGGTTTCCCTTGTTGATATGCTTGAGATCTATTCCTGATGAAAGGTGGATTGAATCCTTTCTTACTTTGATCCATCTTTCCTTTCTTTTTGTCATCCCAATCCTTTTGGAAAGTTGGCATTTTTCTATTTTGCTCATACAAATACTTATCCTTTCTTATGGCTTCTTCCAAATTTAAGGGCTCATCCAAATGAATTTTATCCTTGTAAAAGGATGGCAATCCACTCAGGAACTTATGAATTTTGACCTTCTCATATTTGATGAAACTCACATACCTGAGGAGTTCCAAGAATTTCCTTTGATATTCATCCATGGTTATGTTCCCAAGTTTGAGCTCAAAGAACTCTTTCATATTCTTTTCATAATATTTCTATGACAAGCATTGTTGTTGGAAATGTTTCTTGAACTTCTACCAAGAAATTCTCTTCTCATCAAGGTGCTTAACCTACTTCAGTCAATCCCACCACATAGATTCATTTCCTTGAAGGTGGTAGGTTGTGATTCGGGCTTCTACATTTGATGAGTAATCATGCAACTAGAAATATTTCCTCATTCCCAAAAACCATGCTTCTACATCTTCTCCTTTCCTTTTCTCTCCATCAAATGATGGAGGCTTCATCTTCCTCGACTCCCCTTGCAAGCTATCTGACCCATGTCTCCTCCTCGGATGCCTGACATGACACATGCTTAGGTTTTTTTCTGACCTTGAACATGCATATGCTCTTTTTTCAAGTTCCCTAGGGAATGTTGATGTTAATTCATGCTAACACTCATTGACTGTATAAATCCTCCATGATCATCCCTCCTATCATGAGACATAGATACTTATACTTTCCTTTCACGTGCTTCTTGTCTTGTGCTATAATCCTTGTTGACTTACTTCTACATCATATTCAGGCTTTGTAGTATCTCCTCCTGAGCTTTCATAATATTTTCATTATCGGCCCGATAACTTCACACTTCTCTTTACATGATTCTCATAGTTATAGGCTCATGCATATCTCTTCTTCTATTAGATTTTGTGTCATCATTTCCCATGCTAACATGCAGACCTATGATCTCTTATTCATGGATGTAATACCCTTGTGAATCCTCCATATCTCTAGTTCTCATATATAAACTAGAGTTTTCTTTACTGTACCTCTAATTCTGCAAGAAATGTGCATGTAATAATTATTGTTAACACATGCATACTATAAAACATTCCATTAATTAGAATACATTATATTATTCACATCAATTTATGAAGAACACAATGCACCAAGTCAAAATCTAATTCCTTACATGCATTCTTCTCCAAAACATCTCTCCAATGGATGTACTCATGCCTCATTCTTAGTTCTAGGAGAAATGTTACAACATTCACAAGTTGCAATTCTCCACTTACTTACTAATAAATAATTTACTTTACTACTTCTAAGAAATTTTAGCATCCATTTAAAAATGTTGGGTGGATATATGTATTCTCCTCCTCAATAAATTTCCAGTGACTATTCGTTTTCTCAAATCTGAGCTTCGAGCCAAAAGTTATGGTCTGGATAAGTTTAGATTGTTTTTCCCAATTTATCCTTGTGTGCCACAGGTGTCTTCTTTCTCTTCCTACACATTTTTTACATATCCAAATTCCAAATTTGGCTCCATGGTTGTCTTTTATGGTTCATAAATTTCCATAGACTGCTCTTGTGCCTTAAATGGACTTCTAAGCAAGGAGTTATGTCCTCTGGAAGTAAACTAGTGACGAAATTTTACCTTAACCATTTCAGCTATAACTTTCTCACGATTGACGATCGAAGATGTCTTTGGTAAGTCAAACTTGCTCATTTATCTCTCCAAGCCCTGATCATTTTCCATAGACCATTGGTATTTTCTCTTCGAAAACCAAATGTTTCCCATAAATACAGTCAATCACTGATCATCGGTGATCGGTCATTGATGAATTCCTTTAACAACCAACTTAGTTATAATTTTTTCGAACCCTGACCATCAATCATTGACCATCTCTTGTCCGACGTGGAAACTATGTTGATGTGGCATGACACATAGATTCTTATGTGACATGAAACATGGATCTAACATGGCACTTTGGCTAATGTGGCATGACACATGGATGTTGATGTGTCATGACACATAAACATCCTCTTTCCTTTATCGGTTATTTACAACTTATTTTTGATGAATTAAACACCTCCCTAAATATGTTGACCCCTGATCATTAGCCATCGGTGATCGAAGATTTCCTTTGGATGCATGAAACCTATTGCTAAATTATGTCAATCCCTGATCATTGGCCATCGATGGTCGGAGATTTATTTTGACCGAGACAAGCACTTTTATCATTCCACTAACCCAACCATCGACCTTCAATGATATTTCTTGGTGAACTCCAACACCTAGAAATTTTCAACCAAAATCCCAAGTCAATTTGGACCATTGATCTCTCAATAAAATTGATATTAATTGTTGATTCACCAAACTTTTCCCATCTCCACCGATGAATCTTGATTGTCGATCCAATCCATTTTCCAAACCTTTGAAAATGGATCTTAATTGTCGATTCTTTAACTTCGACAATTTGTGAAAATGAATCTTGGTCGTGGATTCTCTTCTTTTGCAAAGATCTGAAAGAAAATATTGACCGTCGATCGACTCCAATTGAAAAACTACAAAAAGTCTTAAGTTTTTAATAAAATCATGAAGAATCTGGGTCATTTATCTCAAGATCAAACGTGATATTGGTCATTGATTCATCAAACTCACCCAATTACTTTGGACACCATTAGAACATGAATTTTGACCTTGCAGGTTGAATCTAACTTTGCAATCTGGTCGATTGATGCCATTAAGCCTCTTAGACAATTTTGAGGCATTCAAAACTCAAATTTGTTCATGAATTTGGGTATTTCGCTATGGTTATCATCGTTTTCCCCCAAATTCATCACAGATCAAAATATGTAACAACGAATTTTTCCAAATTCTTATTGGTTCTTGGTCCATGCAGGTCCAATGTTGAACTTAAGATCTGATACCACTTTGTAATGTACCCAACCCCAAGTTGGTTCATGTTACTGTGAAAACTACCCAATAAATTTTTTTGCTACCAATTCTAAATGCAGAAATAATACACATCATGAAACTCAAGCTCATTCAATTATCCATACTAAATAAAAGCGTGAATGTAACTACTTTAACTGTGTACAACAACAACTAAATACATACAATATCATTCAACCATAAAAATATAGATTCATGTGCATCAATCTACTCACAGAAAGTAGCAATAACCAAGATAACTTAGAGTAAATGCACAAGAATTATATCAACATTTAACATGAATGAACACAACAAATAAGAGAACTTATCTTAAGAAATATGCAACCCAATGTAGAGGATGGACGTTCCTCCCAACCTTAGACTTGTTGTTCCAGTTCTCAATAGAAAGTCACCCCCGAGCTGGGGATTTGAATCCATAAGAGACGGTGGTCCCTAAGGCTGGCTAATGTCCCTCTCTCAATAGTCAATTCCCACAATTAATTCCAGTCCACCAACTTTATTCCCCACAACCTACACAATCCAAGGGATGGAATCCCGCTTCATTGCTCACATTCCCTCAGGCATTTCCACTCCCCTCCAAGTCTTCCACCATAGATTGTACAATAAATATCTCTACTAGGACCTTAGTAATTCTACCACTACAACATGAATTCACCTAGGAGAAAAACACTTGCTTCCCTTAACGAATGTAGAACCGAACATTACTCCCGGTCCCACAACCTCTTTCTCCATGAAATTACATCTCCAAATAGCTTCCATACATGCCCACAATAGTTGCCGTCAATATTCATCACTCAAAACTCTTTTTCTATCCAGAAAAATCAATGTACAAACTACTCTCCATGCAAAAATGTGAATGTGTAAATCTGGTCTCCTACTCATATGAATTTCCCCTCTTTCTCTTGCTTTCTTGGATTACACTCTTCCCCAAGATGATTGTACTCAACCCATGATGATCTCAACAACTGTGGGATGTTACTTCTCACACCCACCCTCTTACATGAATTCAATGATTGGGTTGTATAACACTCAACATATAATGGAAGATTCATAGTAAGGATAATTTAGAAATAAATGGTTTGGGTTTAATAAACATGGGTAAAATCTCCCACCTTGGACCCCTTCCCTCTCTTGTGGAAACTAAGCACCCAAATCTCTATATGTGTCCATCTAAGTTGGAAATACATTTTATTCATTATATTCAATTAACATCATTTACATATTACATCGTTTGGACCTTGGCCATATATTACATTTACAATATACATTGCTAGTTTGGCGTTTGAAAACAAGGATGTTACACCCACTATAATCCCCATTTTAATTAATGCATATTTTGGATATGAATGTGTCTATAACTAAGCAATGTAATATGTGAATTGTGTTTATTTAATTTAAATAAATTAAATGTGATTCCAACTATTGGGGGACATGGATAGAGATGGGGGATGAGTTTTCCACAAGAGAAGGGGGTGTCTAAGAGGATTCAAAGGGGAAAATTATTTATGGGTATTTTTCCAAACCCACATTCCTGAATTTATTATCAATGTGTATAAAACTTTTATTTCTTGTTTGAGTGTATGACAACTCAATCATTGAATACATGTAAGAGGATGGGTGTGAGAAGTCACATCCCATAGTTATTGGGAGCACGTGGATTAGTACAATTAGTTTGGGGACAAGTGTGATAATTAGCATGCTTGGGAAAATAGAGGAATTTTTTATGGTGTAGGACAACAGTTTTTATAGTGACATTTTTGGCATGAACAACAAGCAGACAAGAGGAAGAAGATCTCGGGAGATGAAGCAACAATGGAGGGTGAATTATGGATCATTTTGGATCTAAATACTAAAGGACCAGATTGTGAGGCTTGAAGAGTGAACTCATGTGTGATTTGCACTGGAGAAGCAAGCTTGTTGTTGTTGTTTCCTGGTAGTTTTTCCTAGCAGTGAGTTCCCTTGAGTTCCCACTAGTGATATTCTTGGTGAATTGTGCCAAAGAGACCCTAATAAAAAAATGGGACACCTTATGGATTAACAGTAGTGAAGAAATACATTCCTTGGGTTGGGAAAGTCAAGAGGAAGAGATATGGTGGAAATCACGATAGCTATAGGAGAATGCTAGTGGGCATAGATAATTTTAGGGGCGAAATTTCGCCATTGGGCGAAATTTGAGGCTCTAAAATTTCAAGTGGGCGAAATTTTTATAATATAATGATTTATGAAATTTATGAAGTTTAGCCCAAAAAATATATTTAATGGATAAATACTTAACTTATTCGCCAATTGTATTTTTAATTCTTTTAATTCATTGGAATATTTAGCCCTCTGCGCTCTGCAGTTCGAGTCCGCATTTGCCCATAAGAATTTGACTCTCTACATTTCAAATCCACATTCGCCCAAGAAAATTCAATCCTTCGCGCTTCAAATCCACATTCGCCCAAGAAAACTTGGGAAAGGTGCAGGGAATGCAGTTTTCCCTCCTGAAATTTTAACGAATGTTGTTTGTCGTTCAGAAAATAACGAGAAAAGTCGAGTTCACCCTCCAAGTTTTTTGAAGGTCGGAAAGTTCTCCCTGGTGAGTTTTCTATGTGAAGTTTTCCATTCCAAAATTCCTTGAGCAGAGTTTGAATGTGTTTATATGATCTTGTTA
>JASDQU010681869.1:39223-57117 GCA_032191745.1 Picea mariana
AATAAGAGTCCAATTATCCACCTATAAATTTGAACTAGGCAGTTAAATTCACAAGGAATCATAAGAAATAATTTTGATGCACTTATGGAAAAAAAATTGTGCATAATTTTCATGAATTTGTTAATTTACTTTCTAACAAATCCTATTACCTACACATTTTGTAGAGTTAAAAAAACATATATTAGAACATGATTGTCATAGAGATCATAGGCATGGAATATGCACGAAGGAATTACATCCATAAGGATGAAGTCAAGAGGTTGTGTGTCAGCATGGGTAATGAAAGGATTGAATCCAATGGGCATATAGAAGGTAAGGAGGAGAACATGAACTTGGTGGATATCATCAAGAGTTTGCAAAAATATTTCCAAAGTTATAAGTTTGATAATGATAGGCTTATGAAATACAAGGAGAAACAAGATGACTTCAACATCAAGTTGCTATAGAGTTTGGATAGAATAGAGAAGAAGATGGATAATGAGAACAAATCAAGCCAATCAAGAAGTCACAAGTCTCATGATGAGAGAAAAAAAAAACAAGAAGTGTTGAAAAGCATCACCATCACTCTCCAAGGAATTCAACTAGGAGAGCACATAGTATTTGAATCCCATCTCCTGTCGGAAAACATAAGAGGAAGTTCGGCGTGGATGAGATAAAAGGATAAATGAATAATATCAAGCCTCCTACCTTTGATATTGAGCACAAGAAGGATGAGGATGAGGATACCTGGTTTTTCATCATGAGGAAGTACTTTCAGTTACATAATTACTCTTCACAGGAAGAAGGGAGAATTTCCATCAGGAAACATCGGTCAAGATGGAAAAGTCTTGATGGCAGGATCACAAGGAGAATATCATGGGAAAGAAACGTTTCATGGACAAATATTAATGGAGTGCAAAGTAACAAGTCCACATGAAAAAGGTTTGTGGGAGAAAGTACATGGGGGAGAAGCTCTGTCGGAAAAATTCCACATGAGAAGATCTGAAGAAGAAGGTCCATGAGAGGAATTCCATGGGATAAGGTTCATGGGAGAAGGTCCGCAGGAGGAATTGTACTAGAGAAGTTCCATGGGAGAAGGTCCACGGGATAAATTCCATGGAAGAAGTCTTGGGCTGAGAATCTCAAGGGAAGAGTTTTGCAAGAGGATTCCACAAGGAAAATGCCACGAAGGTAAAGGGTTAAGCCCAATAGTCTTGTGGGACGCATGCCACAAAAAAAAACTTATAATATGTAACTTGACATTGAGTTCGTGGAGAAAATACCACAAGAAAGAGCTTGATAGGCTTGCGGGTCACGGGAAGATTGTAAAAAGGTGTCAACTTGTCACCCTATGAGGAAATGTCCGTGAAGGTAATTCTGATAGGATTCCGGGTTCAATTTGATGGACTACTACAACAGTAAACCATTGATTTTCTGTGAGAATTTTTCAATTTTGACGACCTTCAACTTATGAAGGCATTTTGAAAGCCTAAACACCATTTTTAGGGGTTCGAATTTTATGAAACTATATGTACTATTGATAAACAAAGTTTAAGTTTCCTAAATGAAATAACTTAGTGAGAGATTTTGAACGATCTATTCTGGGTGTAAAACAAATGTTGTATGAGAAAGTTATAGATGAAACAATACATGACATAATTCGGTACCTGTTTATTTCCAGAAGGCATAAAGACTTGCTCATAAGTCATTTTGGGGCACAAGAGCAATCTACGAAAATCTCATGGACAATAGAGCCACCCGGATCCCACTTTTGTCACACACCCAAAACACACAAGCACCAAATTTCCTGAAACCATAGATAACCACCACGCTAGAGCACCCAAACCAAACCTATCGAAGTCGAAAAATTCTCCTCTGCACCAGACAAAAACCACTGCAACTTAGTACCATTGGTCAAATGATCCCACATTTCGATGGAATTTCACACATATTTCAATCAATAACAACTCGAGTCAGTCAATTGTTCAAGCATGCAAGTAGTAAGAACCTCCTGCCATATCTTCCCTTATGTGTACTATCTATGCTTTGCATTGAAAAGAGTGATAATTTGAATACCTTGTTTGCTATGGAATGGATTTAGAGGATAAAACCCCATTTTTAACCAACATCCCAACATTTAAATGATAAGTTATTTTATCCCAATGGTTTGATGAGCTATTGAGCTCTCGTTTTATGTGGAAAAAAGATATTTCCCTAAAGTATGTGACCATGCATCTTATCCTTGAGAGTATGAAGCTCAATGCATTTCTTCCCACATCGACATGAATTACCATGGATTTTATGATCAACATCAAGTTACCTAGCATCGCAAGATCATTAATTCCTAATTCATTTGCGAGACATAGGCCCATCCACAATGAATATGCCTCAATGAGGTTATTGGAAACATTTCCTAATCCCGAAGCATAATAAATCAACCTTTTTCCTCCTACATCATAGATATTCCCCTTTGCCCCGCCCACACACACACACACACACACATATATATATAAACATGTCTACTTAAAATAATATAACTTATTTAAAAAAATTAAAAAGAATTATAAAAAAATTTAAATAAAACAAATATATTATTATTGCACTCCAATTAAATTAATTTGATTCATAAAAGATTGATTAGTAAAAGATATGTTATGAATGAAACCAATTAAATCACTATTTCAATTTAAATATTTATAATAAAAAAAAATATATTTCAACCTAAATATTTAGAAAAAAAAAAGTAATATTTTTTTTAAATGTTTGTAATATCTTTTTCTTAATGGGCAAGTCGAAAAGTATTTCAAAATTTTATATTATGATTATGTATATATATATATAAACTTTTGCTCATCATTTTTCTAAAATAAGATAAAAGAGTAAACAAGATCCATTGACATGGAGTTAAATGACAGACTCTTTTCCTTTTTAACATCTACGGCTCTATTATTAGTCCCTGTCGTAGGCATAGAGGGACTATAGAGATCGATAAAGCATTGACTACATATTAGTTTGTCCTTTGAATGGAAATATTTTCACAATACCTATTGTTGGAGCTATGGAATTAAACACATATATTTTTATATATTAAAAAGTAACATATATGTACTGATCTGATTGGCTAAGAGATTGGAGGTCTTATTGTCGGTTTCACTATTCCCAATGCAGTATATGGAAACATATCCAAACTTTTTCTAGTAGGCAGTATGTTTTAATCATATATTTTTCCTGTATATTGCTTGAAGGTCGATTAATGCTACCATTAGTTTGAATGTTTGTATTAGCATTTTCTGCTACCCAAATATATCTGTCAGTTTTGATATGTACTAATCATATTGAAATGTTTTCATATCCAAGCTTTGTATATTTCTTGAAATTTATTGACACTTATTTCGAGATGCCTCAATAGGTCTGACAGCGTAAATGTTTACATGATGCAACGTCCTCCAACACCCCTGACATCTTAAATGTTTGCATGCCGCGAGGTCCTTAGACATCCTGAGAGTCTTAAATGTTTATGTAAATACGGTTCTTGGAGTACATGCTAGTTCAATAGCCATTGTATGTTTCATCCTTGTTCTACCATTGAAGCTACATACATTGTTTCCTAGTTTGGTGACTGCTTTTTCTTTACTGGTTTGTCGGGTGTTGCCATTGTATGTTTCATCCTCATAATCGTTGAAGCTAGATACATTGTTTACTAGTTCGGTGAGTGGTTCTTCTTCGTTGGTTTCTCGGTTGTTGTTTTTTGTTGTTTCGCTCGCGATTCGACCTACGCTTCTGGATTTCATCGTTTCAGAGTAAGTTTTGATGCCATAGTTTCATTTTGTATTCTTTGTTTGTTGTTCAGTGTTTGTAGTTTGCAAGTAATAATGTTTGATTATTTGTAGTCGCATGTTCCTTGTATGTTTCTGGTTCCTTTTTTGCTTCAGCTGCATTTTGGTAATCGTTGGAGATACATATGTTGTCCACTAGGTCGGTGGATTTTGCTGGTTCGTTGGTTCCTGGGTTGTTGGTTCTGTTTGTTTACCTGGGGTTTGCGCTTTGGGGCCCTAGAGGTGTAGTTCAGCCTCATCATGCTTTCTCGCTGGTTTGGTCCTTGCTAGTTTCTTTTCTTTGATTCAGCCTTGCAGGGTTGGGGCGCAGCGGTGGTGGTTGGAGCTTTTCTTTTTTATTTATTTTTGGATTGTTATTGTTTTTTTGGGGTGCTTTAAGGTGTTCAGCCCCTGCACCCACCAGTCAATCTACAGTTGTGTTATTTTCAATTTTTTCAGAGGTCGTTATCTGTATTTCTGTGAGATTTTCCTGGTGCTCGAGTCCTGCCATGAAAGAAAATAGTTGCATACAAAATTGTTGGAGGATTACATGTGAAGTTACAATATCTGTTGTTTTTTTGTTGGAATAAAGCATATGTATGTAGCCTACATTTATAGACCATGTATGGTCAGATGTGCAGATATGACATGACATGTTCTTTCTCCTCTACATAGACTGGTCTGTGCATGATACAATTTGTGTTGTGCTTGAGATATTATATGTGCAACAAAGATTCTTCAAGATTATATTTTCATGTCTAGAAGCATGTATGGGTAGTTTGCCATGGAAAACTGAGAAGTTGTATCGTGAGCACAACAGTCTGTGTAGAGGATAAAGAACATGATTAAAGGGCATATCTGGATGAATTGCCAGGGAAAACCAGAAATTGTTTAGTTGTAGCCATGCAATTGCGTGATATTTTCTGCCTTGTAATATATTTTGGCTAGGGAAAAAAAAGCTAGACTTCTACACCCATGGATAAAGAAGAGAAAAGGTTCATGTTCTGCCTTTGTAAACTATTCGTTGAGTCAATTTTGTTATATCTACATATTGCTTGTTCTCCAGTGAATACCAACTTCCATTGATGTACATTGAATTTTGTGGGTTCCCACATTGAAACAAACAGAGTAGTTGGAGAAAAGGAGGGAATCTTGACTACATCGACTGAAGAGGATATAGAAAGGTGCATGCTTGTACTATTGTTTCATATTGTGTTGTTTTTTATTTTATTTATGGTCTGTATATGTGTTAAACTAGTTCTGTGCCTTCCTACATGGTAATTTATCTTGGTTTCATACGTTCCTTCCTGCATACTAAGCTAGTTTATGTCCATTGTGTTTGCATTGCATTGCTGCATTTAAAGAAACAGAATTGCTAGACAGGATGAAGGACTCTTTGGCGGGTAAATAGACCTTTTTATTTTTCTTTTAGATGTCTATTTTCATACTAACTTGTCTTCGTCTCGATTGCATCTTCGACGTTGTTGCCTTGGAAAAAACAGGTTGCTTGGACGGGGAGATGAATTCTTTTGTGCAGCAACAGAGGGTTATGTGGTACAATCTTCTAAAAGGTATACCAAGTGTGCCAATAAATTAAATATACAAACCGGGAGGGAGCATATAATATTAGACTTGAAAATGATGAATTCACAGTAATGGGCCTTTCTACGCTCGTTGTTTCTACTTTTTCCATTTTCTATTATCCCTTTTGTTTTCTAATTCATCTACTTAGTGTGGTTTTTGAAAATTCCCTCGTGTGTCGGTTGGCGGAATAATGAACTGACATATGTGGTCCTTCTTCTACCTTATTCCATAGCTACACACTTTGTCGATTGCAGCTGCCAAGTTGGCAGGTTGAATATTGCTCCCCTAGCTTTCGAGGGTCCACGATATACAGATTGGCCATGGTGACCCATGGTCACTCCCTGTTTACTGTTAAACATTTCTCTAGTTAAAAAATTAAGATTCATACAGTTTTACGTTTATTTGGTCCTTCCGATGGACAATATACAATGCATATATGTGTTTACTCCTGATGTTCATCTGCACATGCTTGCATCAGAAAAGGTTGGACTAGTGAGATGACCATGAGCAATCAGTCATCCCAGACATCAGCGGACCGACAAGGCCAAAGGTAAAGATGCATACGTTATGCTCTTACTATGTTTACTAAAAAAATTTCCTGGGATATATATTCATCTATGGAAAGGAAGATATGATGATGCTAGTTGCAATACATGGTTTCCATCTCACAAGAAGTATCAACAAGTACAAGTGAAACTCCGAACGTGCTGTATGTTCCGCAGACCAAGAGGTGTGGTTGTGAAACTGTGGCTCCATAGTTCATCAATATTATTCGTGTACTTGTAGCGCACTACCATTCACTTTAGTTTTCCTGTTCAAAAAATGTCATCAGGTCTAGAGTTGTGACATCCAAAGTACTATCATTAAAGGGCTTGAACAACCGCCAAAATGGACAATTGTTCGTCGGGGACATGATGGTTGTCTATACCACCTACTTGGAAAATGAAAACAAAAGTAGATCCATTATGTGTGCTGATATGATAGACAATGATGCCATGATGACAGTCACATTGACTGTTACTCCACAACTTGTTCAGAAACATGCAGAAAAGATATTGTCGCGTAATGGGATATCCATTACAAATTTTAATGTATTGCCCAAAACAGTATATGACCGTGGTGATTGCGATCAAATTATTTGCTCAACGAAACAAGTATTGTGGAAAAAATTCCTGCTATTTGTTCAAAATATCGCTTCCTCCTAGACTCGACTATCAGGCAGCTTGCACAGAGCACTAATATTTACCCAATTGGAATGATTGGGGTTGTTGTGACACTGGCGAGAAAATTTGGGTCGCAACACATTCTCCATATAAAGGATGGAGAGTCGGACAGTGACAAGGCAATGGTACCTCTTTTCATATTAAGTTTTTTTCTTAACTTCGTGTCTGCATATATGTCGGATAAGTTACACAAATATTGCACTGTTCCATGTTGCAACTACAATTGTTCGATATGTATTCAGATTTGTTTTCGTCAATGGAACAACAATTTCATAGACGGAAGATTCCACTTATGTTGTTCAAAAATATAACAAAGAACAAGGATGCTAGAGAAAGGATCTTTCAGACAACCCAGGCAACATTTGTAACAGAGTTGCGAGCAGATATAGTAAAGGATCTGGAGAAACTAGCTAGCTCTACAATTGTTGTGCATATACATCCACAAAATCATCCTCACTTTGCTTATAGAAATAGACTTCAATAAATTTCTGCACCTGTTTACTTTTTCTTTTCTTTTTTACAGGGGAGGGGGGGATGCAGTTGTGTATTATATTGTTCAATGTATTAATCCCTTTGCTCGCGTTGCCAGGTTGAAGGTCTTTTAGTTGCAGCCAATGTGTACTCGACCCCCTTTGAGATTGTATGTGAAAAATGCCATTATGTTGCTTCTGCCTCCACTTTGATAAGTGATGATACGATTGATTGTCTATGATGCGATGAAAAATGTCCATATATTTATGGACATTGCATCAATGGTGTTATCCGAACCGTGGGAAACACAATTGTGCAGTGTTCGGTTAGGCAACCTCTGTTACAAAATGTGCTTCCTAAATTGGCAGAGTTTTCATATGAAACGTATTTACACAAAAAGGCAAGCAGTGTCTATATGTTGCGGCAACTTCGGATAGAGAGAAAATTCACCTTAAATGAGGACAATGCAATTTGGCATATCGGCTGAAGAAGGGAAAAAAAAAATTAAATCAAACTTTGGGAGGAAACGAAAATACCTCATGTCTCTCTATAATATTTGTTCAACATCCAGATGAATGTTCATTTCAAGAGAAAAGGAATGTGCCAACGTCTTTTCTTTGTATATCAAATTGTTTGGTGCAAAGGTCGATGGGTTATTCTCAATGGAACCTTCTGGGAACTTTATTCTGGGCTATTTAAAGTATGGTTGGTTCTTGGTTATCTGGTTTTTCTATCAACTTATATACCATAGAACTCTAGATCTTCTTTGGAGGACATGGAACAATATAGTTGAATTTTTTTGGCCAGCTGGCACTCAGATCCACCTGATAATTTCTATGGCGTTGTGACGCAAATGTACTATGTGACTTGTTTTGGCAAATTTCCTTGATCGATGAACTTGGTCAAATTGTTGTTGTGAAATAATTTGAAATCAACGAATATATAGTGTATGAAGTGCAATTGTCCTATCATACAAACAAGAGGCTCTTAAAATTCAAATTGATCGTTGTTTTCGCAATTTTTGCTTATTCGGTGAACTTGGTAAAATTAATATCCTGGAATAATTTGAAATCAACGAATATATACTGTGTGGAGTGCAATTGTGCTATCATATGAACAAGAGGGCCTTAAACTTCAAATTGGTCCTTGTTATTCTTGCGGTGATAGAATTTTACAAAAAAATTATTTTGTTTCCTTCATTTTAAAAAAAAAAGGACATTTAACATCCTTTAATAAGTTAATGTAATTCACTTGTACAATAACAATAGTTAATATTAATATTTTATTATCTGAAAATAATGCTTTTAGCTGAATTTAGATAGGATGAGCATTGCTAAACAGTTGCAATCTTGAACCCTCTAGACGTGGAATCCGCAAGTCCACCCGTCAATTTGTATATCGCGGAAGTCTGGGTGATATTTGCAGGACATCGAACAAAAGAGGTTCAAATTTCAGCCCGCCAGGCCGAGAAACCACGATCCAAAAAGTGCCCAATTATGGAACAAGGGATCCGCATATGCTCTATAAAATCTCTTGTCCATATTTTCTAGAAGTACATGTTTACTATGTATTGCTCATTTGTTAGAAAACTTTTATATCAGTCGCCCGACCAGATTGTACAAACTTTCTCATTTAATTAAATTTTACAATAGAAAAAATTATTATTAATAGTTTAGTATTGAAAATCATGTTTTTATATATGTTAGATATTTGATAAGGATTAGTATCTGTAAACAATGGAAAACTTGAACCCGCTATCCCTCAAGTCCATCTGTCAATCTGTATATCACGAAACTCCGAGGGCTATTCGAAGGACAAGGAACAATGAAAATTGCAATGTTGAGCCACGCAGCCCACAGGTCCATTTGTCAATTTCTAAATCGTGGAGATGTGCCTGGTGTTTGTATAGTGCAAAACAATAGAGGCCCAATTTTCAGCCCATGATCCCCACAGACCCATTAAAAAAAAAATCGCTAGATATGAAATTCATACGGGATCACTACGGGACAATAAAACTATAATGTTCAGCCAACCAACCTGAGTCCACTTGTCTACTTGTATATCGCGGAAGTCTGGGTGCTATTTGTAGGAGACGAAACAATGGAGACTCTATTTTTGGCCCGCCAGGCCGCGAACCAAAAAATACCTAGGTATGGAATGAGGGATCCGCATATGCTGTATAAAATCTCATTCCATAGTTTATATAGAGACAATGTCCACAAGTTCGTGTTGGGACTCAGAAATGTCATATTTCCATCCACCTTTCCCTTCATCAGTGTTCACATTTCATTGCCCCATTAACCTTTCATGATACCATTTTCATAATGAAATATGGGTTAAACATTATTACTTTCCAAATCATTTATTTTAGTATTAAAAGGAATTTGTGAATAAATATTAGAAAATTGACATGTTTTCATATATCTCAAAAATGTGTGAGCTTTATCATGTGTAGGAATATGTGAAGGATTAATTCAAAAGACTTCTTGAATACTTCCTCCACTATTTCAAGATGTGAGGAGATAATTCAATCATAATCCAAGGAGAAGATCATGGAGATTTGGTTGCCATATCTTATCCAAGATATATGAGAGATATGTGTGAGGATTTGAAGGGATTATATTTTGTAATAAAGGGAAATGGGTTGAGAGAAAAGTGGATGTGTAATTATGAGATGTTTATCTCATTTTCAAAGCTCTCATGTATAAAAGAGAGTGCCCTCTCTTCATGAGGGGAAGAGAGAATCATTATTATGTAGATTGGAAGAGAGAATCATTATTATGTAGATTGAAAAGAGGATTCATTATTATGTAGATTAACGGAATTGTTATTAGATAGGTTCTTGAGGAGAATTGTTATGATGTAGATTGGATTCATGAAGAGACTCCTTTGGTAAACCTACCTATTGAAGATTAATGCAAGTTTGGATTTAGTGATTTTGTCTCTCTTCGAAGTTATCCTCTGTTGATCTAAAAGCTTCCATGTTGGCATCGGCAAGGGCTTCCAATCTAGCTTGGTAATCTTATTGTAAATTGTTAGTGTAGATTTTCATTTCATGTATTTGTTATTTGGATTTCATGTTATTTTGTTTAATTTCACTATTCGAATGTGTTGCAAAGTGTGGTAATGCAGGAACAGTTGGATCTCTATATTTCACCATGCATGAGCTTTAATGGGGCATCCTACTTGTTCGTTTAGTTTCTCCAGGAGATAGAGTCAAAGTTCATCTTTTCTTTTCATGAACCATCAATGAACATGTCCATTACCTGAGCAAGAGCTTTTGCTTGTTTATGAGTTTTGCTTTCCATCTTTCGAATTGTGTGAAGATTGTCATTTTTAAAAGTGTGATTGGTTTCTAAATGGTTTTCTTATTTAGCTATACTAAATAGACATTGGAACCTATCTATTATCGGCACATATAGTGCATCAACTCTACTGATTATGAATCCCGGTTGATAATTTATGTTTGGTAATCTATTATGCATATAATTGCACCAACATTTTGGCGTCGTTGCCGGGGAGTTGTAAACGGTAATAGGTAGTATTTGGATTAGATTGCTTTAATGGTTTTGGATTGGTTTTATGGATGACCTAAGGTTGGAGAGAAGACAGTAAGACATGCAGGAAGAGCCCACACATTCACTTTGATGGGGTTGCTCCAAAGTTAGGTTGTCCTCTTCCTTTTATGCAAAAGTGTGTTTCTCCTTATTTTATGCAAAAGTTTGTTTTTATTTATGAAAATTTAGTTTTTATTTATGATGGGCTAACTTATGCGAATCGATAACCTGGTGACAACAAGGTCCCAGTAACATAAGGAGTTCAAGTTTGGCGTGTTTTATCTTTACAAATAGTTTTAATTCCTTAGTTTTAAAATTCAAATCTTTTGATGATAAATCATTCTCTTTTTTCAATATGGTTTAACAATGAGTATAAGCTTGGAACAACTCACTTAGATCCTAGCAAAAGTTAGGATCTCCTCTTCTCTAGAAAAGGAGATCTTGATAGCAACTAAAAGTTTAATTACTCCTCCAGAGGAAAACGAAGAAACAACATACAAAGAACCATGTACATCTGATGACGAACAATTATGCAATCAGGAAATCGAGGAGGATAACGAGGAAGTGCGACATGATCTAAGAAGTGAAAACTACGCCTACGAAATCCTTATCGAACGATGGTTTCAAGCAAGTACCAGGTTAGATCAATTTAGTTTTTCTTTTTATTTTGTTAATTTACACTTTCAACAGTTAATTTCACAAGGTTATATATATTTTCGATTGTCATTTGCGAGATTCACACTGAACATATTCTTATTACTATTGCGTTGATGGTTACATTGGAAGTTTTACTACACTTAACTAATCTCCAGTTTTTAATTAGCGTAATTTAGGTAGGACGTTATTTTCAAGTTTTCTTAGTTTTGAATAAGTATGCTCTCCTTTGTGCTTCATACGATCGCGAGGATCAGAAAATAGGATAACTAAAATTGATTTCAGGAAAAAATTCAATTGTTGACGATTACATAAAAAATTGTCTAATCTATCTTCTGTCTACAATTGTTCCATTTGCGCATAAATTTTCAATAAGCTTGCGAAGTAATTTTTTAAGTTCTTCTATTTTTTATTTTTTTCCAAAACATAAAACAAAACAAAAAAAAATTGCTTTAAGTTAAATTAGGATTCTTTTTATTTATAGGAATAAAAATATAAAAAAGATAGAAATTAAGATTTAGCTTTTTATATAGTGGGTTTGTATTTTATTTAATCTAGAAATAATACAAAATTAAAAGAAAATCTTAAAAAAAAAAAAAAAAGAGAAGAAGAAAACTTATTTCTTTGTGTTAAAAGAGTTTATTTATTTAGGAATGTAAATAAAAACAATTTTTTTACAAAAAATTAAAATAATAAATAAAATAAAAATAGGGTTCAAGAGATTTTGAACAAAGCCCGACCATCAACGCCATGTGTCTTGTTCTTTGGTGAGATTGATTCTAACATATCTAGATCTCTATCCAAAAAACATAGTCAGAAGTTAAGTCATAACCAGAGCCAATTCATTCAACTGCTACAACAGCTACAGTTGTGGTGGCAGTGTGTTCATCTCCTCATATTATCAACATTCAAAATATCAATTGTGGCAGACATTATAGCTACCCTGCAAGGATAAGTACACATAACCTAGAAGCCTCGGGAGCTCAGCTTCGGATTTGTTGATACGCAGATGGAAAGGTGCAGAAAGAACCAAAAAGGAACAACCCAATGGTGTTTGCGCGTTGCCCAGGGCAAAGGCAACGGTTGGAACTGAAGAATTTATTGTGGAGACAGCCACAAATGTAAAATTTTTAACTTCATTGAATGTACCTGGTGGTTCAAGTTCGTTATCCTTGGCTGGTACAGGTTTCCGAGAGAAAACGATAGCAATAATTAGCATCAAAGTTGCACAGACGCTGCAACAGTCTAGAGATTTTGGTTCTGAATTCCGATTTGTAGATAGGCACATCTACTCATGTGACTACATATGCTCATGGCAAGGAAAACAAGGCTCAAAGATATTCCAGTGAAGACAACAAAGCCTACGCTTGTTGCAACCACAACATCCTTCTTATCATCATCCTTGCTGCCAGATTTTCCATTTTTTTTCTTACCATCTGCCATTGTTTATTTCTTGATGAAATTCCGCCCCGAGTAGGCCAAAACCTTACAATTCTATGCTGAATCCACAAAATGCAAGGCCATAGGATAATGCAACGATTTTTTTTCAAACCGTAGCCTGCTTCGATCATTCTGAGCTCTGTTTGGCCTCTTTTTGGTAAATACCCCCTTCTTATTCTCATCGGTGATCACTCTAAGATCTTTTCTATTGGAACTGTAGTAATAACTTAAGTAATTAAAATCTAATTGACTATATCCATAAGAAGAAAATCTATGTTTCCCTATGGAATAGAGAATCCTTGCAATAGTTGATGTCCGCCAAATGTTTCCTGACATCCACGCGTAAACTTGTTGTATCTTTTGGCATCTTTTGATAAGGTGCACGCTATCTTTGGAAAACTCATGTAGCATCCTTACAACATCATCCACGAATTCCATCTTTATCATCTATACATTGCCTACAATATAGATCCCCTTCTTGATTGATCGTCGTAAGCCCACTACCTTTCACCACAACCCAGTCAAGAACAAACATTCAATCGAAACTAACAAAAATGCCAACTAAGTCAGTTGTGAATGGCAGAAAAAGCATCTAAACTAAAATTGGCATAAACAAAAAGCAATTATAACTTCAAAGTTCCAATGAAACGCAACGTTATTTGTCTCGTCGGACTAAGAATAGAATAATTGGGTATGTTTGTTGCAACTCCAACCAAATGTACTAAAAAAATGGCCTAAAATATAGGTTTGGTTCGCAGAATAAGGAACTCAGTTTTTCTTTTTTGTATGCACCAATGTGTATTCTCAATTTTTAATTTTGTATCAGAGCAGCCCCCTCACTCTTTATTCTTCTGTTCGATTTTAGAGAAGGTGCAAGGTGAAATATCAGGTTTGTTGTTGAAATTGTAGAAGGGTGCTAACTATGTACGAGTTACAAGTACGTTTCCCGAGTCCTCTTGATTGTGTGGATGATGGAGAGGAATATGGTCTTAGAGAAAGTGTGGGAACAAGCCATGAATTGTTGTTGTTTGAGAGACATGCATGTTTTGTATTGCAATCAAGGATTTCATGAATTAGTATAGCAGCCACTGCATGTAGAGAAAATACAACCAAATAAACGTTGAGTGGTGCGCAGAGTCGAGTGTGAGAGAGAAAATTCGACGTTCTGTTGCAGGAAGAACCGCCACCTATGGGTAGAAGTAACCAACATCCAATCTTTTCTGCCCATAATGCTTTGTATTCCTCCAAAGCTGATTACACTTTATATTGGGATCTGTAGGAACACTCCTTGATCTCTGTTATCGATCAAGCGGCTTCTAGCTCCTTGATCTACGTGCCCGATAGAAGACTGAAAAAATTAGATCAAGAAGCTATGACTGTAGACTCCAAAATGTGAAAAATAAGGTCTTTGGAAGATGCTTTTAGGCTATGCACCATGGGCACGGTCTGCGAGACAATGAATCATCCAAAGGTATTCAATAATGTACGTGTTAGATGTTTTATTTCATTTTGATGGATCAAATGTCTACCCTAGGTGTGCTAAAGCTCCACGCGGAATGATAGAAGTAATAAAAGATCATTTCCTCTGTCTGTAAGAGGAGCATAGTTGTTGTTCAAATAACCAAGTGTGGACAGTAGCACTAACTAATGAGTGAGAAAGAACAAAACACCCTAGAAATTATTCATTTCGTATGCATACTATCCAACCAATATGATGTGGGTTTAAGGCTCTAGTGGTTGGAGGAGGCGTTCTATCCTTTTGTTCCCACCCGCAATGAGAAGAGGACTTATGAAAATGCCTTCATAGAAATATTACAGGTACCAATTCGCATTCGTCAATGAAAGCTTCTTAATTGCGTGGCGAGCTGGCATCAGTAAAAGCATACAAAGAAAAAAATCGTCAGAAAGGCCATGATTTATAGCTTTCAGCTTCCAGCGAATGTATTCCCTCCTCACTTTTGGAACAACCCCACGAGAAGAATCACAACTTAATTACTGTATCAAGAGAGGGCACATTGAATCATACGACATCATGGACTGCCTTCCCGATCACATAATTCACGACATTCATCACATAGAAAGAATGTCATTGCACTTCCAAAACCCATGAATACCCGCAAGATAGTTTTCAAATTTTTGAAACCGAAGGAACTTCAGCCCATAGCTTTGCCCAGTTCGTTGGAGAAGAAGAAGGCAGATGATGTTGAAAATGAATCACCCACGGGTACGATTGTAGTTACATCTTACAAGAGTGAAGAGAATAATTCTACCACATGTAGCACTGCACAGATATCTTACAAGAGTGAAGATGATGATTCGCCTTGTCAGCAGAGTGAGACTAATCAACATTACGTAGCTGAGGACGGCCATGTACGTTGAGTATATGTAAATAGGCTACACTATTTTCTCTGTATCTTCTTGGATTACTGTCACTTGCGGCCCATGTCTCAATCCGGGTGACTTTCTCAATACCAACGATGCTAACCAGCATCGTTTTCTCTCACCGGATCAATTCCTGGATGGTCATATGCTTCTTGCAAGCAAAGAGGGAAGATTGGGAGTCACCAATGCCTTGACAACCTTTCCAAAAACATTCAACTTACGTTCAAAGTTTTATTTACAAACCCTAATTAGGGTTTAGGTTAAAATTAGTTTTAATAAATTAAATATGTTTTAGGCATTTTTCAGCTTCGCTAGTAGAAAAACAATTAAAAAGCCTTAATATATATATATATATAATAATAATAATAATAATAAATAAATAAATAAAATTTTGTGATTTCATTTGTTTTGTTTAAAATAAATAAATAAATATAAATATAAATAATAATAATAATAAACAAAACCAAAGCAATAATCCTTTATTTGCGAAAAAAAAAATAGCATTAAATAAAAAAATAATAATAAATAATAAATAAATAACTTAAAAAAAAATCAAAACAAAAAAAACACATAAAATTGCAAATCGACGTTTTCATCATTTTTGAAAACAATAATGTTTTTACGCCTTACGATTTTACGCTAAGTGGTTTCTTGGAGTCACTTTAGCAAACAATCAATGATGAAAAAGTGCGTGCGTGCAATGACCATGACAACAAGTATAAGAACGTAATTTTTTTCTCTTTAATTTGTCGCATTCGTACTTAATCTCACATTTTATGTTTTATGATGATCTCAAAAGTTTTATTGCAGGATTAGTACTAAGTTTGATTGCAGGAATAAAGACGCTCACATTCCACGCCACAATGAATTTCAAGAATTGCAAAAGCATGTTTTATTAAAAGCTTGAAGGAGCTAAATTTTTCATCGCACATGTCATGACGTTTGTCGCTACACCGCCATCTTTCATAAAACCAACTACGCCATGACATGATCATTTACATTTCTCCTTCCAAGCTTATTCGTCACCCATGTGGGAATCCACTTTTCATCGCCTTATCCTTCATGACTTCTCATGCGCCTATATTTCTGAGTTACCTACATCTCTTTCCTATTTTCCATTCATTTTGCCTTGCAAATAAAACCATTCAGTTCCTTTTTTGACAACTGCATTACCCTGCTTTCTTTTTCATACACATTGTTGCTACCGAGGCCTTTTCATCTATAGTCCTACCAATCATTTTTACAAACTCGCATTGACTAATTTAGGATTCCTTAAGGCCCACCTTTCAACAAGTCTTGCCCCATCGACCTCAACACCTTATGTGGGATATTGACTAGAGTCCCTTTTGAGTACCTAGAGGCTTGCATACCTTAATGGCAAGTTCTCTTGCTAACAATCATAGGAATACATCAATGTCCCTTGATCGTCAGATCTTGCAAGTGGCTCGACATCAGCACATCTATTCACACTTCACAAGATGTACTCGAGTACCTTGGCACTCATTGACATCAATGGTGAGTTTTCCTCGCATTGGTTAATGACATTCATCAATGGCCGGTAATCCAATGAATTCTCTTCATGCTCGACATCAACACATCTATTCGCATGATTAGAATTGTACCATCGAGTTTCGTAGCAGGTGAAGACTGTACACTTTTCCATGACTCCTTAGTAGTTACAGCAGCATGATTTCAGCTATATAAGAGTACTACAGTTCCACTTTAATAATTCTCTTTTCCATGATTCATCAGCAACAATTTAGATTCCTCCAATTCACATTCTTGGATCCAGCAGTGACAACAGTCGTAGCTACAACAGCAATATCCTTTCACATGATCATCTAGCAATGACATCTTCCATGCTCCAGCAACCGCATCAGCCATATTCCTATTGCATAGTTCATCAACATTTTGGGTAAGTGGAGGTATGTTGTTTTCTACTCTTTAATCATGCAATTCCTTACATGCTAGAGTGAATGAATTTGGAAAAATCCCTCACCATGCTCCCTTTCCTTTTCACTTCTATGACTCATGCCACGTTGCATGAGGACATGCAACCAATTCAGTTGGGGGAGGGGGGAACTATATTCGCTATCATCACTCCATTTTTCCACCACCATTCCATTTTTCGTCTCATTTACCATTTACCAACATTTTTTTCTTCTTCCAATGATACTTTGTTGCACTTTGCTTCATAAGCACTGATATACATATTGAAATGACTCATAAATATGCAAAAAGGGATTTCTTATACTCAATGATGTTTCCTTATGCACATTGATAGCTTATCTATTCCAGCAAGTAAATGCGTAAATTATTATCATAACAGTAAGAGAACAAATAATATTCATGGTTGTCACACAAAAACCAACCGTAAGAAAATGTCAGTTGTTACTCATATAAATCCCATCCTGGAAATATTCATTATCATCACTCAAAGCCAAAGTTCAGATGCCAAAATTTCTTGAGAAGACCCATGCATGGTTGCATGAGGACATGCATGTTTATGGATAAATTCGTGAGTGCGGACACAGACCAATCTCCCCATATCCACCTGGATCTGGAACAAAACGTGATAGAATACTACTCTTTCCCTAGATCTAGCTATTGAATGAACTAAGAGAAATGGATGGTGTACATACCTTATGAACGCTCTCCTTTAATCTCTATTGTTCCTCGCTCTGCTCCGATGCTCTTGCGTCGTTCCAATCACAACAACACAAACCAATCACAGCAAAAGCATTAATCTATTCAATATCTAGTCTATACATGTGATCAAGGAATCATGT
>JASDQU010681870.1:0-11755 GCA_032191745.1 Picea mariana
ACATAGTTTTTTTTTTTTTTGGGAGAGGATGCTTAATTTGATTAGTTTGTAGAGTTTTCCTTTGAATTTGATATGGTTAAACACAACATTGATTATGCATTATGCATTGTGATAACAACAATCTAAAAAAACAAATTGCAACATAGTTTTTTTAGAAAGGATGCTTAATTTGATTAGTTTGTAGAGTTTTCCTTTGAATTTGATGTAGTTAAAAGTCTTTGTATAATAAAGCATATTGGTATGCAATGCTACATGTTATATTTAATTTTATATTAAAACACACAAAAAAAAAAAATAATCTTTGTCATATTTATTTATTGAAAAATATGTTATTGAGATTTTATATATTACTAAAAATTAGTAAATTAAATTTATTTAGTCCCTAGATCCATTATAACCTAAATACATAACTACTTTTCCTATTATGTAACTTTATCACGATTAATGTTAATGTTGATAAAACCATCATTTCATTCACTTTGACAATATGGTATTGCATTGTTTTGGTATCCAGGGATAATAAACATCATCACTAACTTAATATATTATATACATAAGAAANATATATATATATATATATTATCTTGATAGAAAGACATAAAAAATAAATGAAGGAACAAATATCTTGGTACTTAAAATATGTGGATTAAGATGAATCAATGATTTTTTGTTATTGTATAATAACAATTCTTTTAGTGTTAAAATATGTGAATTAAGATGAATTAATAACTTTTGTTGTTATGCATTTTTGTGATAATTAAAGTTGATATAATAATCATTTTGTTAACTTGAGAAAATGAAATTAGATAACTTTGTTAGAGAATAATAAACATTAGCATTAACATAATATTATTAATACATTAGAGTAAGATAATTTTTAATTGAGTCCAATATGTTCAAATTGTTTAAAATCAATCATGTAAATAGAGTTGTAACTTAACTTTTTATGAGTAGATATAAGTCACTTGTTTTTATATGATTTTGATGAATTTCCTAAATTTATTTCAAATATAGTTGTTTGAAAATGTATATATCATCTTCCATTATCTGATTTTTTAGGATGGGATATTTTAGATGATAAAAAGCATGAGTGACATTGGAACATTATAAAAATTTAAATGATTTCACATGAAAAAGTTTAATTTTCAAATATAAAGAATTTTGAGGATGAAATAGATGATTGATATGTACTTCCGTATCAAACACTATGAAATATCAAATATATAAATTGTTTTAAGGAAATCAATATATGAATGATCTATACATACATATCTTAATATGAATTTATTTCATTGTTCACACATTGATTATTCTCTCATGATTGATGTGATAATTTTGTTGGTATAAAGGCTAAGGTGGCCTTATGATTGTTTAAATGAATTTCCATTAAAGATTTTAACTTTGAAATATGGAGTTGTACATCTATATTTAAATATTAAATATTCCATTAATCATGCATTGATTCTTATAATGATGTGATCGTTCGGATGACATAAAGCATAGATAACTTGGCAATATTATGACCATTTAGTTGATTTTACCATGGGAGATAATTGTTAGGAAATAATGTATATGGAGAAGGATAACTCGCCCTTTATTGTTCTTTCAATATATAATAAATTCTTATATGGTTGGGAAAACATTTATGATACAATTTATGTTGTGATGTGTCGACCAACCATTTTTTATTCATATCCAAAGAATAATTTACTCTTCTACAAGTGAAAGTGAAGGATTAAGTGAAAAATTATATGAGGACGGGTTCGAAAACCCTTCTCCATTATTCCACTTTCAAAATTTTTGCACTCTTGTGTAGGAAAATTTGAAATTATAAATTATTTGGAGAAGGGTTGGTTGACACAAATATCTTTCTTCTATAAATGAAAAGTTTTCAATGAGTGGGGAAACCTCTTTTAATGAAATTCCATATTATGTATAAGGTTCCTTTGACCCTTCCTCATTATTCTCATAGTGACAATACTCTTCTATGGGTGGTAGAGTAGGATTAAAGCAGTGTGTATGAGAAGGGAAAGCATACCCTTTCACATTATTACACTTTCTAATTTATATTTATTTAGTCTACCAAACACTAAAATTAGACATTATTTGGAAAAAGGGAGATTGACCCTTTCTCTTTTTTTGTACAAACAAAATATATTTGATGAATTGGGAAAACTCTTTTGATGAATATTAATATGTGGAGGTTTGGTTGATTGTTCTTCATTCTTATCATGCCAATAAAACTCTTCTATGAGTGGGAGATATGGATTAAGTGACAATGTATATGGAGAAAGGTCAACCAACTGCTTCTCATTATTTTCATGCAAAATATGTTCTTATATGGTCCAATAAACCATTGAAGATAAAAACTATGTGGAGAAGCATCCACCAACTCTTCTCCATTCATCATCAAACAATAATACTCTTCTACAAGTGAGAGTGAGGGATTTACATAAAAATTATATGAGGAAGGGTCAATCGACCCTGCTCTATTATTTCTCTTTCAAATAACTAGTTCTATGGTATGAGAAGATATCAAATTTGAAATTATTTGGAGAAAGGTTAGCTCGTTCTTTCTCTTTCTACTATAAATAAGAAGACAATGTTGAGTGGGGAAAAATATTTTAAAGGAAAACAATATGTAGAAGGGTCATTCGACCCTTCCTTATTTTTCTCATAACAAGAGAGCTCTATTATGCATGGGAGAGAATGATTGAGTGACAATGTATATGGATAATATTATTTAAACCCTTTCTCATTCCTTCCATATAGAATCCCTTCTTATACGATCATTATCACTGAAATTTCATCCGTAAACGGTTATACGAATCCAGCATCTCCAAAAACCTATTATTTCATTCATAGCCCCAAAAATGCATTTCCAGAGGGCACAAACTATAGAATTGGTTAAAAAATTAACATGTGCAGAAGCACTACAGGAAGCGCGCGCACATGCGCAGGTCAAAAACGTCAGGAAAGCGCACATGTGCCCGACGCGCGACTGTGTACACAAAAAACTGCTCACACCTGAGAACGACGCATTTATGGTTCTTTTCGGCCCCTCAACCACTTCTGGTTCAACTCCCAAGTCGATTTGACCCTCAAATCTAAGATGAATCTGAGTGGGGGCTAGTCAAAGACCCAAGGGTTCCCTAAAGGGCCCCTTGTTCACACTAAAGACTGGTTAGATAATGCCTCAAATATTTTCTATAAAATGAGGCCATGGGTGCACTATGAATTCAAGAATCTCATTGTATTTTTATGCTACCTCTATTCTCCTACAAGGAACCTCTTTCCTTCTTGGATCATACTAGCATCATCTCATTAAACTATTCACCTCACCTCTTGAGGGAATAAGCTTGGATTTCTTCACCATTTCCCTTCTAGTTTTCCATTTGTAAGAAGAGCTCTCACATAGGGGACTCAAGAGCCCTCCCTTGGAAGAAGAGGGGATCCATAAGTACCCCTTTTTATTTGGTGTTTTCCCACTAATATAAACTCTCCATTGGTGGCATGAATATTGGTCAATTGTTTGATTAATTTTGGTTCTAATTTCCTTATGCACTGTAGTTTTGTTTCTTGAGTTGTTATTAGCTTATTTGTTTATTTATTTCTTGTGCTTGATTTGTCTAACTCTTGCACTAAATTCTGTCATGTTCATCTGACCCAACTGGACTTACAAGTGTCCCTCTTTTTCTCATTCAAGTGGCGAAAATGATACAACAAGTTGGCGACCATACTGGGGAAGGTATCAATTTCCTCCCTATTTGGGTTGTTTAAGCACTTATTTTTGACTTATTTACCTTGAAGGGATCATAATCGGCCTAGTCCTACCTGCAAAGAGATGAATTCAGATATGAAAGAGGAGAAATTCATTTAAAATTTTATTCCCGGGCGCGTATTGTAACATGCGCGGGTTTTTCGTCACACGGGCGCATCTTCTGAGCACGTGCGCCAACAACATTGTGTTTTCCAGTGCATTTTGTGCACAGTGCACCAAAAGGTCCTTGTTTCTCTGCACATTGGTGCCACGTGTGCCTCTGTCTAAACTAGGGCTCACACACCTGTCTAGAAAATCCAACATTGTAAGAGTGTTTTGTGATGTTTGGAAGGCCCCTAGCCTTCTGAACATTTATTCTATACAATTTGTAAATGCACCACACTTAGATTCCCTCTCCACATGAAGGGTTAGTCAAAACATAGGCACTTAGGGGGTTAAAAAGAACTATATTTCTCCTCTTTTTCTTTCATTTTTCCACATGGATGGCTTGTTTTGATTGTAAAAGTGAAGTTAATATCATTTGATATCACATATATAAACACTTGCATTGGGACTAGAAATCAAACTTCAATCATTGAGTATGCTCTTCTCTCACACCATAGAGCGATCTTGAGAATCAGAAAAACAATTGAGGGAATATTTCATCTCCCTTAAAAAAAAAATCTTTAGGAGATGACAAATCCCCTCTAGGGCCCCTCTTAGTTTCTTTTTTCAAGCATCTTAAATTTGTGAGGGCCCATACATGCCCACATGTTGCAAAGATAGGATAGTTTTGAAACTACTTTCTTAGTTTACATCACTAGTGAAGTTTAAAGATTATTGTAATGGGCCCATACATACCCACATGCTTTCAATCTAGGATAGTCTTTTGAATCTTTCTTAGATTAAATCACATTAGGGAGTTTAAAGGATTAAGTAAGGAACCATATGTTCACATGCTAGTTCTTTAGGGAATTTAAAATTACACAAGGTGGTACCAATGACATCTAGTAAGATAGTTAATTAAGAATTGTAAGGACCACATGAAGTCCACATGCTGCAAGGTGACACCTAACTTATTAAAAATTTGGCACATTTTATCACTTTCTCACACACAAAGTCACTACTCACTCACATAATTTCTTCTCGAATTGTGGAGGTTGAAGTAGGTTTCCTCCAAAGGGATTTTGAAACATCCCACTATTTCTTAAAGGAATTATTCACTCCCACTTAAATTAAAATGATATTGGTTCACACCCCAATCTCTCAAACAACCACATCTAAAATTTTCTAAAAACTCACTAAGTTTTCCTCCACAGGAGGTGCCAAAAGAAATTTTTAGTCTAGGTAGGATCTCGGGGATAGGCATCCAAATAACTCCCCGTTATCTGGTTCTCACATCTTCAAAACATTGGAATTTGACAAATAGGGAACTTTAAAATCCTCCAAGTCAAGTGTTCCTACACCATAAGATAGGGAGATACACGTGAAGGATTGAAGGCTGCAGTCTAATTGTTCTATGTGTCCCCCCTTAACGCACCCACCTCTTGGAAGGGATCTAGCCCATGACCCATTTCTGAGGGTGAAAATCTAAATGTCGCACTTTGACCGAAGTACCTAGTGGCCAAATTTAAGGATATCTACCTAGGTGGCAATTGTGGGCTGCAATTGCACCTTGATCAGATCTTGTGTGGCAATTGGGAAATATCTCTAGCTCTTTCAAGATATGCACCCTCTACCCCTCATTATAACTGATTGTTTCATCCTTCAGTAGTTTCTCTTCTGGTGGCTTCAGACCCCACTGTTGAGTGCTATTGGAAGGTCCAATGCTATTTTGAGAGGAAGGATGTTACGTCTTTTTAGGACGCGAGCATTTGTTTTCTTTGGTCTCCCACATGGATAAAATCCACCTACCCACATATATGCTTCTTTTCAATTGATTTATGTGTGATGTTCTTGTGATTACATGCGATTGTGAGATATATTGTGAAGGTCCAAAATTATACAAAGACTCTTGTTCATTTTATTGCTCTCATCACCATTCTCACACATTCACTTTTCTACTCGGACATCATAGGGACCCACAAAATCCCCACCATTCCAGATGCTTGCAGAACCTCCCTCCTCTTTTAGGAGGAATTCCTAGTCTTGACAACTCATCGACTCAACCCTCTCACACCCCTGTGAGTGCTACTATATTGGGGTCATCTTTGCTTGGTTCCACTTTACTTGGGTCCACTTCCTAAGGTCAACCATCCACTAGCTCTACTTTACAAGGAAGAAGGGGGAAGACTTCTTCTTAAGGAGGAAGTACAACCCCACCCACCCCCCCTTAAGGGTTAGGTTCACAAACCACTCACGCCATGGCTGGGACCAATCCTCCACCATGACTCCAGATGTCATATTTGGCCTCCCTCAACATACCAGATCTGAGTAAGCTCACCAACGATCCTATATTGCACGACCCCACATGGCCTGCAATGCCTACCAAACTGCCTTCAGACATTCCCAAGTTTGAAGGAAAGGTGGGAGAAGATCCTGCCAACCATGTCATGAACTTCCACCTATGGTGCTCTTCAAACAACATCATGGGCAACTCTGTCCGATTAAGGTTATTTCAGTGCACACTCACAGGCCCATCAACCAAATGGTATGTGGATGAAAAATGATGGTCCCATGTGACTTTTGAATCATTGGCCAAATTGTTTTTGACCTTATTTCAACTACCAATTATCCATGACAATGGTCTAGAATTTCTCTCTGAGTTTAAAGAATCCTCAGCCACACATATCACTTACCACATTCAAGAATGGCATCGGCGATGTAGTCTATGCAAAGAAAAAACCGCCAAAGAACAATGCCCCGATTGGTTTCTCAGATCACTCGTCTCTCTCCTTACTAAAGATGTGGCCTCCACCTTCCCCCAAACTGAAGAAGAATCCATCAGCAAGGCTCAACAGTACGACCTCATTTATGCATAGTCAGGATACTTATACACAGTACTACCTGACGCCCTAAGACCCATACCATTCGACCAGGACAAACTAGGGATGTCTCACTCAGTGGATGGATTGATCGGTACCACAACACACCACAATCTATACCCCCAACAAACACCTATGTACGATACACTTAAATATTCTTCGATATATGGAGGACCCCCTAATTACCCTCCTCTCCCTTATCAACAACCATACCTTGTTTCTCTTCCTCCACCCATAAGTGGACCCTCACCGACACCCATGATGCACCCGTCTATTCAACCAAGTTCTGGTAGCCCCTCTACCTCAACTTACACCCTGAGTACTAGTGAAATCACTACACCTTCATATGCACCTTATGGGTCATTACCACAAAATAATCCATACTTCTGATTTCCTGTCCATCCACAGCCCACTTCTCCTCCACAAGGACAACCACACGCTGGGGTTAACTTTCTTCATTCCTCTCCCATTCAACAATTTCAAAATTTTGAACAACTGAATACGAAAAATTTGGCCCATCAGTCGAATAATTCCAAAAAGAAAGGAAAAAAATAAAACAATAATAACCTAGGACCAGGGAGAAATAACCCCCGACATAACCAACCTGCTGGGGGAAACTAGAATCAGGGGAACTAGAAACCCCATGGGGGAAATAACAACAAACGCCAAGGGAGAAACAACAACAACCTCCAGACGAACTTCCCTTGTGCCCTTTTTGGTGAGCATGTTCATTATACTCACCGTTGCCACCAAATTGCTGACTTCAAACAAATGAAATATTCCATGAATGGGCCACGTCCTCCAGCGTCGCCTACCCCTCAGTAGTCCCCACAACAGTATTTGCAACAACCACCCCCAGTGGTGTTGCAAAACCCTATTCCACATCCAGGTGTGATGAATACCCAACAGGAAATGCACTCTGCCCCACCACACATGGGGCAGTATCAAAACCCTGGGAATCCAACGGATCACACTATCCTCCTCACTAGCGAAGAATAAGTTATTCTACAAACATGTAGTCATCAATACAACGCACCCCCTAAATCTACTCCCACTACTTCAGAGGTAGCTCTAGTTACATCTAGAAAACCTTTGATGATTCCAGGCCCTAACACTGAACCACCCATTCGTATTCCTTGCATCCCATTACGATGGAATATCAACAACCCTCAGGCTAGGGAGGCACACAATTACAGTTTGTTCGATGACTTGGCGCAATATCTTGCAACCATGTCATTCTTGGAGGTCCTCCAAACATGTCCCACTCAATAGAAAAAATTTCTTTACGTCTTGGGGGTAGTCGAACCTATGGATACTAGACTCATCACACTTGATCTAGATTGTGGGGAACCCCATCTCCCCGCTTTGGTAGCTTTCCAGATACCAGTCAAAATTCAGAACATCACAGTTCATCGATGCATCATTGATAAAGGTTCATCCACATGCATCATGCCCAAAATAGTATGGCATAAACTTGTCTCCCCTGAGATAATACCATCGGCCATCACTTTGAGAGCTTATGATGGATGACCATCCTCTCCTGAAGGGATCTTTCAAAATGTCCCCGTTTAACTCGGGGGAAAAACCATTCTTATTAACAATGAGGCTATCGACGCCCCGCTCGATTACAACATCTTGTTTGGACGTAGTTACATGTACGCTATGAAGGTTGTGGCATCTTCTGTGTTTCGAATGATGATGCCCCCCCATAATGAGAAAATCATCACCATCGACCAAGTTTCACATTACGAGCCCAACCCTTCCTCCAACATCGATAACATCCTACCTTTTGTCCACACTAATTCTGATGCCTACCCATGCATCAAGATGGGCCCCAAAATTTTCAAGGACCCATCCTTGCTAGGGACATACCATGGAGCACCACCACTCATACATCCCTCAACACAAGTGTGTGTCATATATTCTGATTTAACTGAAACTAGAGATACCATCCCTCCCACAGAGGCTTCTCCACCCCTCGAGGTTGCACTAGTGGATGAAACCCTACCTCAGGCATTACCTGAGAACTTTACGAAACCTATTACCCCTGATTTCACCCCTCCCCAAGGACAAATCTTGATTTGGGAGACCATTCCCCAAGCCATCAATCAAATCCCCTTCTTCTGCCCCCCACTGGGCATACAATATTTTCAGGTAGTCGCAATGCTTACCCTTCCCAACATGGTGCTTTCCATTCTGGTATGGTATCTAGATCCACTCGCGATGGTCCCTCAACCATCCCTCCCTCCACAAACAGAAAGGATCCCAATGCAGATTCTAGTACTAAATCCAACCACACCACCCTCACCCTCACTTGCCAGCACCGCCACTACAGCTAGGGGCATAAGGTAGAAAAAAGATCCCATTGCTCCACTTCCTCTTTGATTTCAACCTCCTTGCACACTATGCGAGAGAGAAGGACACCCTATGAATAGATGTCCCTATCTCCTCGAGTTACGCAATCTGATCCAACTCCTTCAAGTGACCACATTGCCCGTCACTCCACCAAGCACACCTAGTACTATCACCATGTCCCCTACAACATGTAGTAAAGGATTTTGAACCAAATTTGAATGTGCCATCTGTTCAGAGTATGGACACTATACTCATCATTTCCCTGCACTACCTCAGTTTTGACAGACACTAATGACAGTACGCAAGAGCTTTCAACAATACCCCTCTCCACCCATGTCATCAACTACCTGAGTCACTGGAATCCATTATGTCACAACCTCAGTCAACCAATGGATGAGATGTCCTTTCTGTCTCTGTGACTCACTTGATCATTTCCCCTACTAGTGTCCCACGATTATTGAATACAAGTGTCATCAAATGGCCCTTATTCAAAATCCTCCAATCACCCCACTTCCGATGATGACAGTGATTCCCCCTAATCGATCTCTAGATATTGTTCATATTATATCTCTTGAGCCTGAGGCACTTCCCACTCCTCCATGGTTCATGGATATCCTGTATGAGGATTTTCCTCCAAATCCCCTCAATTCTCTTATTTATTTACCCCCAAGAAATCTTACGCCTGACCACAATTTGTAACCCACAGTATCTGGACATTTGGTTTATGTCAAGCACACCATCGCACCATAGTTACGATACCCCCTCTACATATTCACCCCCTGAAGATAATCACACGATGACAATCACCAATGTTCCTTCCCCGAATCCCCTATATTCTCGCATTTTCCACTGCGGTGAAGATATCCTCGAAGAACTATCTACCCCCCACTGCCCATGGAACGTGCTCCATCACAGAGTGCTTTTTTCTCTCATAGGAAGCCTTTGAACCTCTTAGCCAAAGATCCATATGTGCAATTGAAACAAAATATTTCATCCCATTAGGGCATATAGACTGGTTCAACAACCCTATGCCTACCCCCGATGCTTTTGAAGAAGGCAACATGGCCAACATTTCCTCCACTATCAAAATTAATATTTCCATTAAACCAGGAATCATAGAGGAAGTTACCATTGGTGCTGCATGCTCCCCTGAGGAACTCACAACTTACAAATCTCCCTTCCAGGAATACTGAGACATTTTTTCCTGGTCATACATGGAGATTCCTAGCCTTGATCCTTCTATTGTCGAACATCATATCGAAACATGACCTTATATTACCCCTGTACATCAAAAGCAGCGCCCACTGCACCCATCCAAAGCAGTGCCCATCAAAGCCAAAATTGACAAACTACGCATTGTCAGGTTCATATACCCCATCACATACACATCATGGGTCTCCAACCCCATCCCAGTTAACAAAAAATAGGGCACCATTCGCGTTTGCACCAACTTTCGCGATCTCAACCACGCTTGTCCCAAAGACAACTTCCCTACGCCTTTCATCGACCAAATTATCGATGACTGTGTCGACCATATGTTGTTTTCCTCACTATGGGATTATCACACGAGAGTTAAAACTACCACTGGTTTTACACCATTTCATCTTGTCCATGGGGTAGAATCAACTCTCCCCATCGAGTGCGAAATTCCCACATTGTGCACCGCTATCAAGCTATTAACTGAAATTGCTCCAATGGAGCAGCGCTTGCTGAACTTAGAGTCGGTCTTCATTACAGAACAGTGAGACAGCTAAAAAATAGTCGAAGGCCACCTTTGAGCATCATCTCAACCTTCGCTCATTTAACGAAAGAGACCTCGTCCTTGTCTACGATATCGATCATGATACCCCCGGCCATAAAAAATTCGAGTCATTATGGCATGGACCCTACATCGTCCAAAATTTCCTCACTAAAGGCGCATACATTCTGGCCTCTCCCGAAGGCTATCCCCTCAAATAACTTGTCAACAGGTTGTACTTAAATAAATTTTACGCTTGAGCGTAGTCATTCTACACTAGGCTTTTTATTTTTCGTACACATTTTGTAGAGTTTTTAATCTTATTTTTCCCACCATGCCTTATGTCTAATCTACCATTTGTGTTATTGACAGATGCTTCCTCCATCAGCCTACCACATCGATTATGCTGACGGAGCTAGCCGATGGACACAGAATCTCGCTTTGGCCGCTTGGGCCCTCTATACCCCCTCACATGAAATACTCCACTCCAACGACATATGTTTGGGCTCAGCAACCAACAACCAAGCAGAATACATAGTTCTCATTGGCCTCCTTTTCGAGGCCAGTCACCTCCATATTCGCCACCTTAGCATCTTATTAGATTCCCAACTTGTCGTCCTGCAACTCAATAATGTGTACTGTGTCTGTGATCCTTTCATCTTCCGCAAATACCTGCAAGTTAGACTCTTATCTCGACATTTTGATTCAATTACATTTACATATATTCCACGAAAATTCAATCAAATAGAAGATAATATGGCTAAACTAGTGTTATATTGGCATTTATCACTTCAAGACACCATTACACATACATAAATCATCAAAATTCTGTCATATCCTATAGATTAAACATCATAAAAAGAACCACAAAACATCATCACATGTGAACATTACAAAGATCCAAAAAATGTATATCCA
>JASDQU010681870.1:17240-29306 GCA_032191745.1 Picea mariana
TGTGGGGAAAACTCTTTGAATGAAATGAATATTACATAGAAGGGTTAGTTGACCCTTTCCAATTATTCTCTTAAGAACAAAACACTTCTATTGGTAGTAGAGAACTTTAAGTGACAATGTGTATGGAGAAGGGTCAACCAACCTTGTTATTTCAAATTTCAATCTACACTTACATGGTTGTAACACCCCTCCTATTGTTATATTCTCAAGAATACTATTTTATTGACTATGTAAATTGCATTCAAGAAGATTTCATCAATTTGCATCAAATTATGTCAAGTACATATGTATTATTTTCTTTTTAATATCAATTTAATATTTCCACTTTTAAATGATACACATGTATTTACAGTTGGTAAAATTACCAAAGTGTATAAATATCGAATTAAGCTAGTGAGTTAAACACACACACACACACACACACACAACAACAAACAATCAATCAATCAATTAACAATTTCTATTAAATATTTAATATTATTCATACAAATATACACATATACTTGTAATGGCGTTTCGATATTCAACATCATTATACAAACAATATTGATTCAATTGGAAATACAAACTAATAGTTACGATTTGGGAAAGGTCCTCATACGACATACTCCTAGTTTCTCTATGGATACAATTTGAACAATTACAATGACATGGTGAGTTTTCATACACGTAATATTAACTCTTAACTCTCAAACTATACATAAACTTGGATTCATTCAATTGTTTATTGAGTTGAGATTACATCTTGATACAACAATATCTACACCAAGTTTTTTTGAGATGAGATCCTCGGTCTCCCAAACAAAATAGTTTATTATTCCACTAGTACTAAATGGGTAATTAGTGGCTATGTGACCAAAAATGTTAGTCACGAAAGTTTTTTTAAGTTAAAAAATACCAAATTTGAGCAATTTTAAGTGACACAAAATAATGACTAACTTAAATGACTAATTTAGTGCATGGATAACAAATATGACTAGATAACAATGAGATAAATATGAATTAGTAGTATTTGTGTTGATGACCACTATCACCAATTAATTGCAATGACAAATTACATAACCACATAACTTGCATTCCATCATGCTTAGGAATATTATGGTCTTCAACATCCTCAAATTTTGTGCTTGTTTGTTTATTTACACCTTATCCTAGGTTTGGAGGAATGTCACATGCCTAATAAGTGCCATCTAAATCCTCATGTTGAGATTGCCTTTTCCATCCACATTGTAACATAATTCTTATTGACCAAAGAAATCCCCTACGGGCTTGAAAACCACAGGCCTATAACAACTTGACATCCCTTGATTAATCACTTCAACTAAATTCTACCATTATTGTAGATGTCCTCTTATAATAAATATCCATCTAATATTACTCTTAATGTGTCAATGTATTTACTATTATGAAAGTATTCATACAATATAAAATTCATAGTCAAGTACACCCTCTATATATTTTTTAATCTATTCATTTCTAATCATGGGTGAGTTCGAATTCATGTAACCTTGATTTCACATCCAATTGATCGACACCCAACCCTGAATGACATAGTGTCGCATTCACTTTGTTGAGTGTGGCAACCTTTTGAAGCCACTAAAATAGTTGTCACAATCCCTAAGTCATGTTGGAAGAAGAAGCCCCATCATTTGATAGTCAAAACATACCTTTTCCTTGGAATTTTTTACTATTTTTTAGCATTTTAAAAGAATGGATCTCCCCTACCATACTGGGGGGCACCAACGCTCCTCTATTCTTGTTAAGGGGGCACCATGGCGCTCTTTCTCTCACTAAGGGGGGTGCCAATCTTGTTAGAGGGAAAAGGGGGATCCTCCACCTTATGCTATGGGCCAACTCTCTTGGGGTGAGGTTGTTTGTGTTTGAACCCTATGTTATGGCCTCATCTTAGGATCAAATCCCAACCTTAAGAAGCCATATCCTCAACCACAACCTTCGTTTTCTCATGGTTTTTGTGCCTCTCAACCCTATATATTGAAGATATTTCCAAGGTGAAGATGGGGAACAATAGAGGTATCGAACCTTTGATTCTGGAGGAAGCATCAATATTCTTATGTCAAGATTCATGCAAGAGATGGACAAGGAGAGCTTGGAGAAGTTACTTCATTGTCAATTATTCTTTGTGAGTTCCTTCTTTGGCTTTCCAGTTAATATCAACTTGGCCTATTCCCTTCAAGTTTATGTGTTCTAAATTTTCTTGTCTATTTTATTTTCAGTCTTCATAGATAGATATTCTTTGCCTAATCATATAGAGTAGGAGGAAGAGTCCCTTTGCTATTCTTTGAAGGATTTCAGTTGCATTGAGGAGCTTGGAAATCAAGCCCATGGATTGGAGCAGTGAGGACGAACATTGCAACAAGGTACACCACATATTTATTCTTCTCTCTTTCTTGATTGATTGAGTTAGATCTATAGGGAAAGTAGAAACAACTTGTTCTCTTCTGTCTTTGGACCAAAGATAGAAGTCTTGGTTCAAAGGGGAGCTTAGCTTGTCTGCGGGGTAATATTTCTCACAACACTTATGTCGAGGATATCTCGTCTATGATAATAATTTCTAAGGGTTTTGACATTTCATTTAATGAGATGAGAGGTTTGTTGTAGAAAATGATGTTTTCTTGTGATCTTGCTAACAATTGATTATGACAAGACACATCGAGCTGCATTGCGGTCTTTAGAATGAGATTTCTTACCAGTTCTTTGAAAAACATATACAAGGTTTATAACAACATGATGAATTGTTTCTAAACTTTTGACTATTTTAATGCCTAAAATTCTCTCAACAACAACCAAACTTCTAGACTTTAACAAAGCAAAAAAAAATGACATTTAGAAGCATCATATTTTGGTTCAAAATAATATTTAATGCTTTTATAAGGATGATAATGAATAGTACGGTTAGGTAACTTACCTTCAAGTGATTCTAAACCACTTTCATAAACCTGAATGCGTTTAGGAGTTCTTTACCGCACAATGATCAATCTAGGTAGGGACGATGAACTCCTATTCTATCAATTTTGACCTCCCTTCTATGGAGTTAACAATGTTGCGGCTCTTTCCCCTTCAATCGCTGGCAGATCAAATCTAGGAGGAGATTGGACATGGGATTGACTAGTTTCTAGAACGTCTAACTGTCCAACAAGATGTTGCACCATAGAAACTTCTTCCCCACAATGTTGTACACGAGTTACCTCTCTAATTCCATCCATTATATAATCAACTCCAAGCAAATCCTCCATCATTTGGTCATCCACAACAATATGTCTTGATAAGATACTAAATGGATTGGTCTCTACTAAACTCCTGCACTTTTCTTGTGGTGATGGAAGAGAAGCAACAATGACATATATTCCACTAGAAATTGGATTTCCCTCTTATGAGAGCCTACGCTTTGGTACACGTAACTTTGCCTTTTCTCTTTCTTCTTCTACCTTTTTGACTAGTTTCTCGTTTCTTGAGGACTTTCTTTCTCGAATCCATCGATTCTCCGTGTTTAAAGAGAAAAATTGTCTTCCAAGTACCCCACCACAAATTTGTCTTGGTATTACACAAGAATACAAAAATAACAATTCCAATTCCAAGTGTAAAAATTTGTCTTCATATTACAAAACAAGACACAACTAATAATTCCAATTTGAAATGGAAAAAATTGTCTTGGTATTACACAAGAAGAAAACTAACAATTCTAATTCCAATTGGATAAATTTGTCTTGGTATTACACAACTAACAATTCCAATTGGACAAATTTGTATTACAATTCTAAGAATACATAAGAAGACACAAACAACAATTCCAATTCAGTTTCTAGAAGCCAAAGACTGTTAGCACGCATTTAATGGAATTTACCATTTTTAGAGGAGGTTGACCCTTCCAGTGGTTGACCTCTCGAATTGTAATCATTATTAATACCACAGTAGTGGTCAGACAAAGTGTTCATAATTTTTAGAATCATTTTGATGTGTAACTTAGACATTTCCCCAAACTTGTTCTAGACTTCATTTTTTAATTGAATGCCAAAACCGTGTTGATTTAGCTCGTGATTTGTTGTTGGGGAGTAGCCACGACCTCCTGGGGGGCCCACCAGTGGTATGGGTGAATACTTAGATAGATAGCTTGCATATTTCAGTTGTGCAATTTTCATTTACTTCATTTCCTGTTATATGTGTTTTTATCATTTTAAATCCTATGTGTTTGATGTTCATCATTTAATTGTTTAAATTTCCTTTTTGCAGGTTGCTTGTAGGAGATAGTTGTTAGTATGTTGTGTATTTTAATTTTTAGTAAATATATTGCAAGCTCCTAACCTTGTTGTGTGTTAAATGTTAAAGTGAATTTATGTAGGCTAAAATAAAGTAGCTAGAACAGAGTATTAATTTAACACAGAGCACAAAGTTTCTTTGACAAAGTTTCGATGGATTAATGGTTGCGAGTTTTGTTCATTTAATTCTCAATTTTAGTCATGCTTTCCTGGATCTAGTTTCCTTATCAATTTTTTTGTAGTATGTTAAGGTAGAAGTAGAATTTGAATTATGTTTTATAAGCATTTTTATCTGCAAACTGAGTTTTTAATAATAGAATTAGCTTAGTTTAATTTATGAAATTTTCGTTCTAGATTTAAATTGCAATTTTAATTAGAAGTTTGAGTTTGAGTTAAGCTTTTAGTTACAAGTTTCTAATTGTGTGAATTTTCTTACGCTAGCATAAGAGTGCATTTGAATTAAGTAGAATAGTGTTTTCTTATTATAGATGATTAATGCATAAATTGGGAGATCACATGGATTTTTAGGATAGTTGATATTTTTTCTATGATGGCTAAGCTCTCGTTAGATTTCTTGATTCATACTTTTCATTTCTCCATAGAAGTTAATATTGAATTTCTTCCTCTTCAGCGATCACTAATCGTTAGATGCCATCATGATGTCATAAGATACCAAAGACATAATCATCATATTTGAAGTTTCTTGTTACTGTAGATTAAAAATAGTTGTTGATTAATCTTTGAATACTGTCATGATGCTTTTAATTAAATAGGTTATGATTTCCTTTTGAAGTTTAGAAGTAATTATGAGTTTTATCTTAATAATAGAGTTTATTTGCTGAATAATTTTGATTAGTTATTTGTTGAGTAGTTTTGATTAACTTACTTGTTGAATAAGTTTTAATAGGTTGGTTGCTTAATTGTTTACTTGCTTACTTACTGTTGCTCATTGATTTGAATAGATTTATTAGATTAATTTGTTGTTGTTTTTGTTGCTCATTTAGTTGAATATATTAACTAGATGACTTGTTTTTGCTCATTAAATTAAATAGGTTAACTTGTTCAAAGTAGGGTTTTCATTTGCTTCTTTAGGTAGAATCCATCAATCCATTGTTTAAAAGTTGCTTAAGGTAAATAGTTCAAGTTCCTTGATAGGGTTTTCTTATTAATAGTCTTTTCTTAAGTAGATTAACCCTTAGATAGACCATCTCCTTAGTTAGATTATACCTCCCCTAGATTTTCTGCCTTGGCACATATAGTGCTACAACTCTAAGTTTACTTACCCCGGGTTGAAAATTTAATTGAGGGATTTCGTGCATATAGAACACCCATCATTTTTGGCGCTATTGTTGGGGAGTTGTCTCAAGGTAGGAAATAATTAGGAGATAGATAATTTCTAAACCTTAGCATTAGTTTGGTGGAGATGGAACTTTAAGACAAGAGGTAAGAACCTACACATTTGTTATAGCAGGTTCCCCCAAACCCAATGGTAGTTTTTATTTTTGTTTGCTTTCATGAACAGACCTCAGGATCCAAAGGGAAGATACATTAAAACCAAATCATACCTTTCGGCCAAGGTTCCTTATGACCTTTTCGGGGGAAGGAAAATTCCACTCATAAAATCCGCAGACTGATACCAAAAAGAAGGAGCTATCTCAACTAAAAGAGATAAAGTCATCTCTGAAGAGACTAAAACAGCAAGCACTATAGAAAAAAAAGTTGAAGCATCAGTATAAAAGGTCAATTTATGGTCTCACATCCTTTTCTTGCTCAACGCAGAGCAATGTTGTTTTCAGGACTCTCTTTGCCTCTGTTGAATCAAAATTTCCATGCAACTTCAGATCCAACACTTCCTCAATATCTCTTCCTTCCCTCATCTTTGCAGAAACCCATTGCACCAAATGTCCACAATTTTGGACAATTGAACTAGATAACGAGCTTTGTCTAGTCACCATTTCTAACAAAAAAATCCCAAAGCTATAAACGTCCACCTTGGTTGTGATCAAAAGATTCATCACCCACTCCAGTGCTAAGTAACCATGTGTGCCTCTAATTGTGGAGAAGGAGAATGAGTGATATCTATCTACCAGCTTTGCTAACCCAAAGTTAGAAACCTTGGGACAAAAAATCATGTCCAAAAGTATGTTTTGGGGATTGATGTCACAGTGTAGAATACATTCCAAACATTCTTCATGAAGATAGGCTAACCCCTTGGCTTTCCCCACTGCAATCCCAAATATTTCTTTCCAACCCCAAAATTTGACATTTCCATTTCCAGCTTCTTCATTTTCTGTGATTAGATACTTGTCCAAACACCCATTTTCAACATACTCATAAACGAACAACCTGTGATTTCCTTCCGCACAGAAGCAAAACATACAAACTAAGTTCATGTGATGGACTCTCCCAATCATACTCACTTCTGTCCAGAACTTATCATGACCTTGGGATACTCCTTCTCGTTGCTTCACTGCTACCATATCATGATCGGGCAAAATGCATTTGTACACCGTCCCAAACCCTCCTTCTCCAAAACTTATTGTGAAGTTATCCATGGATTTATTCAATTGTGAAAAGATGAACTTCTTAAACCCCCCGGTGATCTCTGAGTAGCCTAGACATTCATATCCAATATCTCTATATGTTATGGACATATACCTCCATCCAAGTATTATGCAAAAGAGATTTGCGACACCAAACACAATAGCAAATCCTAGCGGATATTTGACATTAATGCTTCTTGTTTTTTGATTTTTGTATTTGTTAGTCAAAGGCGAACAAATTAATGGAAAAGGTTGAGACACACTTGAAAAAGAAGAATTATTGCTGGAAACTTTAATATACATGTGACTCACCAAACCGAGAGATCGATATCCATTAACCAGTGAATACTTAGGATAAAAATATCCAGTGCCATCCTTTAGGTAAACAAATCCTTCACAGTTGTTGTCATTCATGCATAAACGTTTACACTCTTCAAGTGTAATCTCAATATTTTGAGATAGATTGTAGCCATAATAATTTATATGTGGAAGATGTGAGACCATCCATCCATCAGTATAAAAGGTCAATGTATGGTCTCAAAAAGTTGGAGCACTATGTGTGAATGTATGATTTGATGAACCTTTGTATAAAAGGTCAATGTACGCATTTCCTATTATTATTAGAAAATGGATAAGTGTTGCATAACTACTGAAGGGGGGTTTTCCAAGATAGACCATGGATGTTATGAGAGAGATGGTGAGGGGAACCAATAATGGTTGAGATGACCCCCACCAAACCGGTACCCTACTGGAATTAATAACTCAAAACAGTCCTTTAACCCATATAATGAATTACTAGCCAGTGTGGTAGCTGGGAGAGTCCTCCTCAAGAGTTAATGAGGAAATGGGGGTATAATACCCATCTATAAGAATCCAAAATTGACCATGAGTTGGGGATTCAAACTCATGCAACCTTGTTGAGAAAGGCAAGGAATAGGTAATTCGGGGGTAGAGGAGAAAATAGGGGAGCAAGTGATCTTGGAAGAGAGAAGAGTCGCAAGAAAAATCTCAAGAGGAGAAAAAGAGCGGTTACAGGGCTTTGGTTCGAGGAAGAACTGGGGAATAAGCTTGTCTGAATGTAAGAAGTTGTTGGAAACTTTTTTTTTGTTACAAGCTGATAAACAAGGCTAACGAGTGACTGTGAAAGTCCTTGGGAAAACCTCCTTGTTTGATATAGAGAAGACCTGCTGTCAGGACTGTGTGGGAGGAGGAGGGTAAACTACGTCCTTGAATATTGTTGAGCAAGAAGAAAAAGTCTCTCTCAGAGCATCACGTTCTATCTCGAGGGTCGCCAACGGTAAATCTGTCAGCAGTAGATGTGCTAGTGATTGGGTGGAAACAAGCACCCCTTTCAGTAGTCACTTCAAAAACTCTGGTTTTATGATAAGTATCTCCATACTTTGTGTAATGAAATAGATGAGGCAATTGAATATATTTATATGTCGATGAATGACCTCTATGTTGAATGGTTAAGTTAGGAACATGCATTATGTCTTTGTGAATTTGTGCTTTTAAATGGGCGTATGATTGACTCAGATGAGTAGTTAAAGATTCATAAGATGTAAGCTTGCAATAATGTCAAGGAAAGATTTGTTGGAATGTTTAAGTCATGTCGGTCTCTAAACCCTCCCCCTCGCAGGAAATTTCCAAGCTCAAACCCTGTGGAAGGAGGATGCCTCCTTCAGATATTTCAATGATCTGACCAAGAGAAAATTCCCATGTCCTTAAACCATTTGCAGCTAAATGGATTATCTCCTATCCCACAAGAATTTCCAAAGGACCCATATGGCTGGGGTCTAGGAATGCTACGCTAGCCCAAAATGAGCTAGCTCTTATTAGCTTAGTAACTCCAGGAGCTCGGAGCTTCGGGATGTTAAAACCTCACAACCACCAAAACTCCTGAATGACGGAGTTGTGAAGCGATGCAAGCCGTAGATATGAGGATGGCCAGAAATTATTCCCACCGTCGTATCTACATTGTAGTCATCCCGAAGTTGACCACTTCGGGAGAACAGAGGTGTCGTAACACAAAAACTCCTGAAAGTTGGAGTTGCGAAGTATTTTGGACCGTCGCTCCTTGGGTCCTTCAAGATCCTTCTCAGTCGTTGATTTGGGGACTCTGTTGAGAACCTCGCTTAACCATCCATCAACGAGGACATGTTTCCACGGATCGAATATCTATGGGAGGTTTTTTCCCTGTTGGTGAAAGGGTACACCATTAGAGTGTCGAAGGCCAGAGTCCATCTTATTCTTTGATCGTTAAGGATGTGTGTCGCTAGATTCTGTAGTCCGCATACTTGGTACTCTGGGAGGAAGCTAGAAACTACACGCCTAAATTCTCGAATGTCGGATTCATGAATTAACAAGAGTCTTTGATCCAAAGTAACTTCAAGACCACTTATGACCGTTTGATCTAGATGGTGGTCAGTTCGATGTTGACCTACTCTGGGAGCAAACTAGAGACTACACATCCGAACCCTCGAAGGTTGAACTGACAGGGATCGTTGATTCAAGGACACTCTGGATCCCTATCTGATCATCAGATCTAGCACATGGTCAATTAGATGTTGACTACTTTGGGAGAAACGATAATTTTACACAACCAAACACCCCTCTAAAGGCTGAATTTGTGAAGAAATGAAGGTCGTAGATCTATGGATCTACGTGGAAGGATCTCCATCGTGAGATCTGAGGGATGTTAGAGGGTCATCTTTCTGGGGTGATGTGGCTCACTGACGTCACCTAGGGTGATGTGGACCCACAAGTAACGTGTCATGTGTCACCTGGATTCGTGTGTTTTGCAGACCCCATAGGCCGATTAATGTGTGACACATGTCACCCACTAAAGGGCCATGTGTCATCTCGACCTTGTCACACATCACACCTGGGACTCACCGCTTGGTCTATTTGGAGAGAGGAGTATGTGGGACCCACCTATATTTTCCTTCGTATGTAGTACGTTTCCACGGGTGAGGGTGGGTTGGTGCTAACCTCCTATTGTGGATCAGGGGTTGTTCTTGAACTGGCGTGGATATCTACGATTAGGGATGATTGCGGGGATCCAACTAGCATGATGCTTATTTCCTTTCCCAAGTTCCACATTGAAAAATTCTCGTTGGTGGTGGAAATGATATCAATCATTGATCATAATGGATATACAGATCTGTAAATTCTAACCTTATACAATATCTACTGCAAACTGATATTCAGAAAAGAACAGAAAAGATACAATGGAAAATACAAACATTACACAGAGATTTTTCACCTGAAAACCCAAACAGGGAAAACCAGCATATATTATATTGATACACATTGTTTTTACACTGTTTACAATACAATATACATATAGGAGCCAGCGGCATCCCAAACCCTAACCCAATGACCTAGATTAGTCCAAAACCCTAATTCCTTAACTGGAAATAGAAAACCATCGGCAAAAACCATGTGCCGAAAAACCACCTAATATCACGTGGTCCTGGAAATATGTCGTCCCGGAAATATGTCGGCCCGGCGAAAATATGTCGGCCTGAAACCGGCGAAAATATGTCGGCCCAAAAAAAAAAATTCGGGGCTGCTGCACCCCCCCTCTAACCCCCTTGCGTGCCCGGCGCAGGCGCTCATACACTACTTCTCGTGCAAAGAATATAACACATACCCGAAAAGATCAACGATCTAGGAGGACTGTAGAAGTTCAACCCACGGGGATGATAATTCTGCCCCTGATCTCTGAAATTCCTCTCCACCGTAGATTCATGGACCTACGTGGACACACCTCGACTATGGGATCCAAGAAGTATTGTGAGATATATGGTGGAAGCTTCATACTTCGGAGCTCCGGGAGGTTCAAAAAGTTGGTGAAGCTAGGAACCCCGAAGACTGTTAGTCCCAGATCAACGTGGCTCGATGACATCACTTGGGGTGACGTGGAACCCTGTCTTGTATTCCACCTGACACCCTGATTTGTGCTTCCCATGGACCCACATTCCATTAGAATACGACATGTGTCACCTCCTGAAGAGGAAATGTGTCACTCCTGGCTTCTGTCGCATGTTGTTCCTCTAGCGTGTGAATACTCGGCCAAAGGATGGTGCAGTACCCGTAAATTCAGGATTTCGACACTCTAGAAGGAAGTATGGTTCAAGGTGAGGGAGCCTCTGAACACCGAAGTCACGAAGCGATAGGAACCACAAATCTAGGGATCTTTCGGGAATCTCCTCTAACCATTGGATCTAGACTGTATCCGACACTTCAATGAAGTCCTACTCTAGGAGACTGGGATGTTAGAACGTATGCTCCAAAGGGGTTGAAGGTCGGAGCTATGTGGAAACCTTTCGGGAGTTCAGGAATTCGGGACTCTGAAGGACCTGTGTATAGAAAATAAAAAGGGCATTCAATGTCGAAGCATCGAACGTCGAATTTCCCCCCATCCTGTGTATCATAGGAGGATTAAGTATCATCGTTGGTTTTGAACGGTGGATGGAATTCCACCATGGATGTAGGAGCTTGAGGAGGGTGTGAATGAGATGGAACCCCATGGATGCCACGTGGCCCTCAACCAATGAACACCCGAAAAACTCTGGGAGGCCATAACTTGTAAACCAAAGGTTAGATTTGAGCCTAGTAGAAGTCGATAGAATGCTACAGGTGAGTAGAAGAAGATGCAGACCTCGTACAGAGGATTTTGAGATATTAATAAAAGTGAAATTTATGATGCCCCATCCCTTAAAGGAGTATTTAGGGGTCGAGTGTCTTACAAACTGGGGTATATTACATCATAAATTTCCATAATTTCATAACATAATTACTCTTAAGAAAACCACAAATTACCTTGGTATTTTCATTTCTATCATGTTCAAAAACTTCAAATATAGAAATGGTATTCTAATATTTTGTATGATTCATTTTGTTTTTCCATAAACCTTATTATTTCGTAATAATAATAATAAATACCATTCTATATGTTAGCAAGTGTTTTTAATTATTTTGGTTATATTGAATTATATATCAATTACTCAAAATTTTGTAATAATCATTGAAAATTATTTAAATATTGTACATATACATTAATGGAAAAACTAATAAGATAAATATTGTCCATGAGTTAAAAGTGAAATGGACTATTCAAATCTATAGGAGACTAATTTCACCTTTATCAATTGTGTGTTGCTTGAATGGTTATGAGGAAAATTGTTACCCTCATTCAAATCTCACTTTGTGACATGTTTTCTCTTAGTGATTTGATATATGAT